>LGRX02012079.1:41889-68354 GCA_001247695.2 Cymbomonas tetramitiformis
CCGCGCCGCTTCCACTCAGGGTGCAGACTGCCGTGCCGCTTCCACTCAGGGTGCAGACTGCCGCGCCGCGCCGTTTCCACTCAGGGTGCAGACTGCCGCGCCGCGCCGCTTTCCTTTTGGTTCTCACGTCCGGCATGGAATGACACTTCCACTTACTGCGAACGTTACCACGGGAGAGCCTGATGCTCGCGGTGACGTGGACGCAGTTGGCTCAAGAACTCCACGGGGCTGAAACCCGGCGAGGCCCCTCCAAGGTGCCCCATCTCAGCCCCGCGCATTGTGGAGCCCACGATTTGCACACCCTGCGCAATGTGAGCAATGCCGGGCTTACCAAAGGGTGCATCCCAGGGCTCATGATTGATGGGATCGACGGTTCGAGGGCTCATGATTAATGGGCTCGACGGTTCGAGGGCTTATGATTGATGGGCTCAATAGAGTTCGAGCTTATGATTGATGGGATCGACGGTTCGAGGGCTTATGATTGATGGGATCGACGGTTCGAGGGCTCATGATTGATGGATCGGCGGTTCGAGGGCTTATGATTGATGGGATCGACGGTTCGAGGAGGCTTATGATTGATGGGATCGACGGTTACAGGCTTATGATTGATGGGATCGACGGTTCGAGGGCTTATGATTGATGGGATCGACGGTTCGAGGGCTTATGATTGATGGGATCGACGGTTCGAGGGTCGCGATTGATGGATCGACGGTTCCGAGGGCTCATGATTGATGGGATCGACGGTTCGAGGGCTTATGATTGATGGGATCGACGGTTCGAGGGCTCATGATTGATGGGATCGACGGTTCGAGGGCTCATGATTGATGGGATCGACGGTTCGAGGAGCTTATGATTGATGGGCTCGGCGGGTTCGAGGGCTTATGATTGATGATCAACGGTTCGAGGGCTCATGGTGATTGGATCAGCGGTTCGAGGGCTTATGATTGATGGGATCGACGGTTCGAGGCTTATGATTGATGGGATAAACGGTTCGAGGAGAGCATGGTTGATGGATGTGACGGTTGAAGACTTATGATTGATGGGATCGACGGTTCGAGGCTCATGATTGATGGGATCGACGGTTCGAGGGGCTTATGATTGATGGGATCGACGGTTCGAGGAGCTCATGATTGATGGATCGACGGTTGAACGCAGTTGATGGTCGGCCGGTTCAGGCTTATGATTGATGGGATCGACAGCTCGAGGGCTCATGAATGATTGGATCGGCGGTTGAGAGCTCATGATTGATGGGATCGGCCCGGTTCGAACTTATGATTAGTGGGATCAGCGGTTCGAGGCTCATGATTGATGGGATCGACGGTTCGAGGGCTTATGATTGATAGGTCGACGGTTCGAGGCTCATGATTGATGGGATCGACGGTTCGAGGGCTTATGATTGATGGGATCTACGCTGTTAGGGTTGGCATGAGAGCAGGCTCTGCTGGCCGCATGTTCTCGCGGGGGAGAGCGCGCTGGTCGCCGGCTCGCAGCGTGCAGGCAACACGGGAGGATCGGTGGGCTCGGCAACGGCTGCTGCCTGTCTTTGGGTTCACGCTCGTGAAGCTGGGCGGACTGCCAGCTGGAGACGTGTCCCGAGTAATGCCCAGCTTTCGGGGGGGCAACAGAAGGTGGCGCAGCACCCTGCGTTGGGGTTATGGCTGGAGGCAAGACAGTGTGTGGAAGGGGGTGCGGGGGGGAGGGCGCTTCAGCACACATTCGAAGAGCCTCTCGCCGCTAATCTACGTATACGATCTGCCCCCGCACCTCAACGCGCATCTCTACCACGAACTGGGATACAAGCGCCGCATCCCGCAGTCGGAGTGGTACCATCCTGCGCTTGAGGGTCCTTCTGGGGGAGACTTCTTCGTCGGACCGGCTCAGGTGCTCGCTCAACAGCCCGCTGCAACCCAGCTTCGCCCTGCCCGCCCACGCCCTCCTCGGTCGCCTTGCGGCGTACATGCCTATGCTCAGGTTGCCGCCCATGCTGCGGGTCGAGTGGCATCTTTTCACGCTCGGGTCGCCGAACTTGGCAGAGCTGAGCCAGTACGTCTGCAGCGCGTGCCTGCGCCCGAGCAACTGGAGGGCCCTCGATCGCGTGACATACGCCTCTTGTAGCCCTCGATCGCGTGACATACGCCTCTTGCAGCCTCAGTCGCCTGACATCGCCTCTTGCAGCCCTCGATCACGTGACGCCCGCCTCTTGCCGCCCTCGATCAGTGGCATAGCCTCATGGCCTGTCCCGCGTGACATACGCCTCTTGTAGCCCTCGGTAGTGACATGCCCTCTTGTAGCCTCGATCGTGACATATGCCTCTTGCAGCCTGATCACGTGACATCTCGCCTCTTGCAGCCCTCGATGTCGCGTGCATCTGCCTCTTGCAGCCTCGATCGCGTGACATACACCTCTTAGCCCTCGATCACGTGACATACGCCTCTTGCAGCGCTCGATCGCGTGACATCGCCTCTTGCAGCCCTCGATTATGACATAACATAATGCCTCTTGTAGTCCTCGATCGCGTGACATGCGCTCTTTTTGCCGCCCTCGATCGCATGAAATACCCTCTTGCAGCCCTTGATCGCGTGACATGCGCCTCTTGCAGCCCTCGAGCGCGTGGCATACGCCTCTTGTAGCCCTCGATCGCGTGACATACGCCTCTTGCAGCCCGGCCCGCAGAGCTGGGGTGCTTTTTGGTCTCATACTGGGGCAGCAAGGATCAATGCTGCTGGATCCAAGCGGAACTCCTCCTGGTGGGATAAACTGTTGGGTAGCTGCGCACCTACTGTCGAAACTTGCACTTACGCCACGCCGTGCATGTGTCACACAGCGGCACGCCCTCCGCCGACTCTGTGCGGATCGCAAGGCGCATCGATTCACGAAATCATCTGCGGCGGTCCTGGCGTGTTGCATTGCCGAGGCTCACCCTGGATGCGGGTTCAGGGCCACCTTTTGCTTTCTGGGTTGGGCGAATCATAGCTCAGCAAGGACAAACGGCATAGGGGGCACACCCGGGGGGCTGGCCAGCTGTTTCTGCACGAGATGTTCCTCACGAGCAAGCACCGCACCACGGATCCGCGGCTGGCAAACTTCTTCTTCGTGCCAGCGTGGAGCCGAGCCGCGGACAGCACGGCTTCAGGAGCGCTCCACCACTACCACAAGGTGCTCTCTGGCTGCTGGCGCCTTCGCCGTGTTCACTGCTTCCTCACAGCTGCACCATGCCTTAAGGCGCATCTGCCCGGTGAGCACGCTACGGGAGGGGCCATGCCTCAGGTCCTGGACTATATCCAGGCCAAATTCCCATTCTGGGACCGCAAGAGCGGCGCAGACCACATGTGGGTCTTTCCCCACGACCAGGGTGCGCTCCCCACAGTCGTCACCCACTGCAGCGTGGGGAGGGTTCGCCCACGCTGCGGACCTGTAGACCGGGTACGCTCTTGCATATTTAGGGTTTAGGAGCGGTGCATGGCCCATGTACCCCATGCCGCCACTTCGAAACTTAGGTTTCTCAGCAGCAATTCGATGCAGTTCATCCCCCTAGAGGTAATTTGTTCGCACATTTTCCGGCGTTTGGTATTCAGGGGAGGTTGAGAGCGAGACGGCGCGCCACAACGGAGCAAGCCTTTTAGCTGCCTGATCGGCGTCGCCGCGGGCCCTTGGCAGTGCTTCAACCATCACGGTTGAAGCGAGGGGGCGCGCGCCGAGTGTTTCTCAACGTGCAAAGCGAAGGGGCGTCCAAGGGGGCTGCTGCAGGCGCGTGTGAGAAGTCGGCATCGTACAGGATCCCCCCACGCCTCAACAACTCCATCATGCTCACCCACTTCGGGCTCACTACAAGCACCGCAAAGACGGCCACGCACCCTTATGGCTGCACTGGGCCTTGCCACCGCGCAGGTCATCCCGATGAATTTTGCCCTCTACAACCCCTTAACTCCTCCCTCCCCATCCCCCCTCTTTTCTCGCCCTTGCTCCTGTTTCTCCTGATTCTCCCTGTTTCTTTTGCTCTTCACATCTCATTGCCAACAGGCACACTGCATAGCATTTCATTGAAAATAGCTTTCTTCTTACATGCTTTTAAGTGTGTGAGAGAAAATTTCTTTTTGGAATGTCTTCTCTAGGCTGATTCACAGCTTCACATGCTTTTTAGGCTGATACACAGCTTCTAAGGCAAAATGTTTAGAGTCTTCTGGGTTGGGTGGGTAGGGAAGGCAAAAGAACAGAGCTGCGGATTCCCACGGGCGGAACACCTAAATACTGTCGTGTGTAAAGCCTTTAGATCTAACTCAGCTGCTGATTTTGATCTAACGGCTCAGGAAACTCTGATCGATCTACCGGCACAGAAACCTCTAAAATTCCGCAGGCTCCAATTTAACCATTTCTTTTGCTCTTCACATCTCATTGCCATGTAACAGAGATCATTAGGCACACTGCTCTGTGCCAGGCTGCCGCTGCTGCTGCTGCCGCCATCTCGGAGTGGTCCACCCGAAGTACTTCTCCATGTGCTCGTCGGGAACAGCTGCCGGGTCAATGTAGGAGTGGATGGCAGAGGACAGCTGAGACCAGCCGCCCAGGAAGCAGCACTTCTCAAGCGCCGCGCCCACAGCCCTGGCACAGGTACAAGCCCCCTTGCGGGTGCTGTGGCCAGAGAAGTGTCCCCCTTCCGGAAGGACACACCCCAGCCTCCCCAATGCCAACTGCACCCAGCCATTAGCTTGCGCCGACTGGAGCTTCCCTTGCTCCCACGGCAGCCTCCAGTAGCTGCCCTGCATTTCCGAGCCCGTCACCGGGCGCTGCCCCCAACTGACATCCCGCACCTGCTGCCAGTGCTGAAGGAGCTGCACAAGCCCCGCCACCCCCGCTGCGGGGATGGTGAGCCTCCTCCTGAGGCGCACGTGCCCCCTGCCTTTCTCCTTGTGGAGAACCACGGAGATGTCATCACCTGTGATGCTGATGTGCTCCCTGCGCATGGAGACGCCCGTCTCTGGCCGGCCGAAGGTGGCGAAGGCAAACACCACGTAGGTGCACGCCCTGAGCAGCTCCGTAGCTGCCCGGCCCACCGGCTCCAGCCCCAGCCGGTGCTCATGCACCGCCGAGACATGCCTGGCAGGCAGCCAGGTCCGCACCGGCTGCTCCTCACCCGCGGCTTCAGCCGCCTGCACCTGGAGGCGGGACATGCCCTTCACTGCTCTGGAGATCGCTCGGCCCTTGGCAGGCCCGTGGAACCCCATGTCCTCGTGGTAGTTGTTGATGGCGGATAGGTAGGGCTGCATGTTGGACGCCTGCACCGTGCCCTTGTCCAGCATGTGAGCAATGTACAGCCTCACCGTGGCCCCCGTTGCTGGAAGCCACTGCCTGCCCTCCGCCTCACAGAACGCCATGAAGGCCCGAGCCTTTGGCCGGTAGTTGCCCACTGTCTTGTCGCCCAATGCTGCCCCCTGCATCTGCACTGCCAGCTCAGTGAGGGAGCTGTTCCCCAGCTCCCCTGTCCAGCGCTCCTGAAGCGCCGCATCCCAGCCAGCCACCTCCTGCACCGCTTCCGGGAGCACCTCGTACCTCTCTTTGCTCATGACCAGGTCCTCCTTGTCACCATCCTCGTAGGCAATGTGGGTTAGGCCGTCCGACCCCGTGTCACCCACGGTGCCGGTGTACCAGGCATCATCCTGGGGCCAATACGCCTTCACCTTGAGGCCACTTGCCAGCCCCGCCTGCGGAGCCCGCCCGGCCGCCCGCCTCCCATCCTGCAGGTAATGGCTCACCGGGAGGCGGAGATGCGGAACATGATGCCGTCCCAGCTTGAGGCCCCGAGCAGCTCGGACCCTCCCAGCCGGCTGGGAGTAAAGAGGTCCCTGCCCCGGGGCAAGATTACCACCTCGTCGGCCATGGCCTCCAGCTGCTGGAACCACATCTGCCCCGGCCAGTAGGGCGCCACCACCGTGGCGGCGCACCTCTCCTCCCGCAGCTTGTGCGCCACCTCGTCGAGGAGGGACCACGGGGGGTTGACCCAAATGACCTCTCCTAGCCAGGAAAAGGCCAAAGAGTCCGCGCCCTCGCACCCCGGGTCGTGCCACTGTGCGTAGTAGCGCGGCAGCTGGGCGGAGAGCTCCGAGGCGAAGCGGTCCACGGTGTGCTGGTGCCATTCCTGCTCTGCCCACTGAAACCACCTGCGGTTCAGCCGCCAGTCGTCCAGGTCCCGGTCCCGAGACAAGCGGTCGGCCCACTCGTTTGCCTCGCTTCTGAGGTACCTCGCCTGGAGCTCGATGTCGTTTAAGTCCAGCAGGATCCACAGGCGCCGCATCCGCCGCATTAGCTCCGGGTTGCGCGACGTGAAGTGCGAGAGCATGGCCACCACCGCCTGGTTGTCGCAGTAGAGGCGCACCAACTTGCCGGTGAGCTCTCTCAGGAAGGATTGCACCGTTTTGTAAACGGCCTCCAACTCCAGGTGCGTGATGTATAGATGCCGTAGCTCGTCGGATCAGAATCCTCTTGCCGCGTGCTTGAGGTTCAGCACCCCGCCCCATGCGAACAGAGACGCGTCGGTGTGCACCTTCGCTCTCGTGGGGCTGCGCCAGATCTCGCGACCGTTCCACCGGCTCTGAGCCGGCAGCCTGAGCCACCACTAGATATCGCTCCACGCCTGCCGTGTGAGCTTCACCTTCGCACCCCATCCCCGCCTCGTGGAGAGCACAAAGTGGAGCTCCCTGAGATACAATCTCACCGGAGGGACTGCCAGGTACACAGAATCGCAGAGCCCCGTGAACGCTGCCAGCTTCCGAGCTGGGAGCCACCTCCGCTGTCGCGACGCCTCGCTGAGAAGCGCCTTGGACTGCAGGTGAATCTTCTGCAGCCTCGCCGGTGTCACGCGGAACTGTCCCGCCTTAAGGTCCACCTCGAGCCCGAGGTGCTCCACCAGCTGCGTCGGCTCCCATTGCCCCTTCTTCTCGTTGCGCGACAATCCGAGTCTCACCAAGACCCGAGATGTCAACTCACGCGCCCTGAGCGCCTCGATCCTGCTGCTTAGCAGCAGCAGGAAGTCGTCCATGTAAGGGAGCACCCGCGCCCCCTGCTGATGCTCCTCGCGGCCGCATCCTCCAGCTCGTCTGCGAACTGCCCAACGTCGTCGCACCTTGCTTCCGCTATGCAGTTTCCGCACTTCCCGCCGATCCTCCGCGGATCTCGGAGAACGCAGGCACTCCACGAGCACCTTCATGACCTTGACGAATATTCGAGGCGAATCGTTCCAGCCGAAGGGAAGGGCGCCGCACTGGAATAACTCCCCCCGCACGTCGAACTGCATGTACTCCTGGAAGGCGGGGTCGATCCCCACGACGTGGTATCCGTTCTGGAGGTCGAAGCTGATGCACCAATCGATCGGCTTGGCGAGCCGTCACAGCTTCTTGAGCGTCTCCATTTTGCAGCGCGACCTGACACAATGCGCGTTCAACCAGCGGAAGTCCATCACTAGACGCCACTTGTTCGTCCCCGGCTCCGGCACCAGGAACACCCGGGATACATGTCGTCGCCTCCTCGCTCGTACCCATGCGCCCGTCTGAGACACCGCTCGGTCTCTGCGGCCATCCACTCCAGCTGCGGAGGGGTGGCGTCGCCCAACGACACTCCGTGATCGAAAGGCAAAGGCGCCTTGTCGACCCAGCGCATCCTTGCCCCTTTGCTGATCCACTGCATGACCTCGGAATTCACGTCAGCTGCGCGCCATGCCCCCCTTCTGCTCCGCACCCTTTCCTGCAGGGTGGGCTCTTTCCGTTGGAAGCCCCGAGGGGCAGAAGGCGTCCAACATTTCCGTGATCGGAAAGTTAGGTCTGGGCTTGGGCGCCTCGCCCAAGCCCTGACCCTTTACCTTCCTTGCCGCTGCCGCGGCCATCTTCACCTTTTCCCGCGCCACCGCCCGCTGCGCCTTTGCCTTTGCCTCCTTGACGGTCACAAAAAGTCGAAACTTTGGCGCTGGCCTTGGCGTGCGTGTTCATCACGGCCTTCGCCTTCGTGGTGTCGAACTCCTTCAACCACTTCGTGAGCACTGAGTCGCTCACCAGCCCGTCGCTGCCTGCGTGCACCTTCTCCTCGATGAAGGCCAACTTCGCCCGCAACGCCTCAGCTCCGCCGTGCGATGTTGCGTCAGACTCCATGCTCGCTCTGAGCTGCAACATGGTATATCTGTTGCTCGTCAGGAGCGAAAAAACGCCCTTAAACGTGTTGTGAGCTTTGAAAACACGCTCACTCAATTCCTCCACCGTTAGAGGATCTTTTTCATCTTGACACCAGTCCAGGGTCACCTCAGAAAACGCGATCGCATCGTGCAAGTACGAAAGTGCAGGGGCAAGCACCAACTGCTCGTAACGCATGGACGAGTTGGTGCGTTTGGAGAGGGCGTCGTAGGTCTTGTCGTTGTACAGGTCGTACATCTGCGGCATATCGGTCTCCAGTGTCGCAGGTCTCGCAGGGAACGGATTCCCTTCAACGTGTGGGACATACGGGAGTTTTTTCAATGCCTCCAACTCCGCGTCTCCGCTCTGAGCGGAACCACCAGCCTGCGAAACGGCTTTCGCTGCCGTCGCCTCCGCGACTTCAACCCTCGCTGCGAGAGTCTCCATCTGCTTCATCATGAGCTGCATCATTGTGCTCTGTCGCTCCAACAGAGCTTCCATTCCGGTCTTTGCTGCCGGTTGTTCAGCCGCGCCAGCATTGTTCTCCGACGCGCCTTGCTCACCGTCTTGACTCATTGTCGTAAGTCGTCAAGGGTTTAGACTTCCACAGTAACGTTAAAATGTGGGGTAAAAATTTGCAGTGTGCCGCACTAAGAATTTTTCCGCGAGGAAAATTTCTTGTGAAGTTCTTTTGCGAAGGCAAAAGAACAGAGCTGCGGATTCCCACGGGCGGAACTCCTAAATACTGTCGTGTGTAAAGCCTTTAGATCTAACTCAGCTGCTGATTTGATCTAACGGCTCAGGAAACTCTGATCGATCTACCGGCACAGAAACCTCTAAAATTCCGCAGGCTCCAATTTAACCAGAATGTCAGTCCATTTGTACCCTGTGCGCTGTGTCTTGCGCATTGCACCAGCACACGAGGCGCCTGCCATCCATCACGCAGCGCTCGCCCACCGCTGCATCGGGCAGGCGATGCATCTCACGCACTGCGGGATGGAAGGCGCGCAGGCAGGGAGCTGAAGGGTTGCCGGTGGCTAGGGGAGATCGCAGGGCATGACATCGTCATTCCCCCTCCTCTAAACATACCCTTGCAGGACTCACAATACTTCGATCAAAGGTGGGCCGCTCATCTCGCCAGGCGCGCCGGACACCCCGCCGCATCTTGCAAGCCCTAAGGCTGCCTCACGAGGTGCTCGAAGCCGGCGGGCCCACGCCTGACATGGATTGCTGACGTGGAGGCCTGAAGTGGAGGCCGATTTGCTCGCTGCGAGTTCAGGTTCCACACGCATAAGCTGGTCAACCGCTCCACGCTGTTCTTTTTTGCGGGGAGTGTGGGCATCAGGTGTGCCCCTGGTGCCCCCCATGTACGCATCCACGGTCGCCCTCTAATCTCTCCGGCAATCCTTTTCGCTTTCGGGATGCTGTATCGAGCGATCAAGTTTTGACCGACGCCATCCGATGTAAGTTTCGGCGGATGGAAAATGAGTATGTTGTATTTCTTTGCGCGTTTCAACCGAAGTTGAGGAGCTTTGACCAATGCGCGAAATGGGCCCATTTTCAGATTCCTTCAAAAGCCTTCTTGAAGATGCGGCGGTGCATATCTACCATTTCCTTTGATTTGCAGGGGAGCCTCTAAAAGGCACAATCTGTTAAATGGGCCTTGCTACCCTCGTGCGGTCGCTTGGCGGCTCCTTCAGCTCCCCCTCTGCACCCCACCATCTCCATCAACCGGCGCAGTCGATTCCATCCGCGCTCCGCCGAGCAGGCATCGAGTCAGAGGCTGTGGCGCGCATGGTCGCTCCCGAAAGCCCAACTGCAGAGAGCAGGAACCCCGCAGTGTACGGCAGCGCCGCTCGTGCCGCAGCTGTGAAGGGCCGCGCTCGCCGGGTGATGCTCGCGGCTCATGCGAGAGAGCAGCCAGCCTTTTACACACGTGGCATGGGAGGGTTGGGCGACATGCTTTCCGTGAGGTGTGCCTTCCGGGGGGTGGGGGCAGACACTACAATACGAAGGCGATCGACGGGGTGCCGTCGTACAGCCACAACGTGCGGCAACGAGTGTATCTCCAACACAAGGTGCGGCATGCAACCGCCGCGCGTAGCAGCGGGTATCTCTGTGGCATACCAGCCGGTGGTCAATAGTTCATCAGCCACTTGCCGCCTTCCCAACAACTCTTCATCACTTTTAGAGCCAGCGCGGCCCGCATCCTCGCTACGTGGGGCGAGGACAAGCCGATGCGATGCCGCATGGTGCCGCGCTCCACCCAGCCGCATGTGCGCATCATCGTCGAGATGGGACTCCCAGGCTCTGATTTGCCAAGGGTGTGTCAACACGCGCCACAACTTCCCTGCCCGCCAAAGTGGCATCTCACCCAACCCGTACACTCTGGAGTCGAGGCACCTGCTCACTCCCCGCCACCGTACCAACGACCCTTATTTGCTCCAGCTGCCTGCTGTGGCGAGGCCCCGTCTCTCACCAGTTCCCTTTGATCCTCGCTGTCCGCCTCCTGCCATCGGAGAGGCCTCCTGCGCCATACCTTGCGAGAGATGCTTCACGGCATCGCCTGACTCCTCCCGTAGCGACAAGCCCTTCAAGAAATCCTCTGCTGCCGAGTCAGGGGTAGCCTCGGACTGAATACCCGGGTCGCACCTACCTCCAGCAGGGGACTGCTTCCAGCTGCATGTGCCTCCTTCGCACGCCCGCTTCGCCTAAAGTCAAGGGCCCCTCATCCTCTTCCAGAATAGCTACAAGGCTCCTTGAAGCTCGCCCGGCCGCCGCCCACCTTTGCCTGCTGCCATTCCGCGTGGGCCGTGTGAGAACGTCTGTTCGCCGGATAATCGCCCCCACCACACGCATGTGCGTGCGGGTCATAGGGGGCCCCCTTGGTGACAGTGTTCAAAAGCCACAGGTATGGAACCTGTCCCATCCGGTGTCCGTGCTGGTATCGTGCACCTGAACACACATTGATATGGGGCGCAACGGACAGGAAGGGGGAAGCCTGGTGTTCATGCGCACTGCAGCTGGGCTTCCCCGTTCAACTTGTCCTCGGGCCTGAGCGCCGCCATGGAACCTTTCCACGGGGGACCCGCAGTGCGGCCTTTGACGAGCTCGCACGGGCCCCATCTCTTTTCGGGCTAGGTTGGGTGCTTGGTTACATGTCACTGCCCGGACTTGCTCGTACATGCCGCTCTTACTCACTGGGGTGGTGATGGGCTGGCTTTGATTGACGCGCCTGATGCTGTTCAGTGGGGCATCCGCGCACATGCACGCATTGCGCCACGTGGCGCGCAGTAATTTCGAAGGAGCCCGAAGTAATGGACGCCGTGCACTTGCCTCGCTCGCTCCCCGCGGAGTGTGAGCTTATCCTTGGACCGACTCCTTTGGCACCCCGTAGCCACGAAAGACCAGCTGCACTATGTGCCCACGCCGGGAGTGTGTGTGTGTGTGGATGGTAGGGCATTCGTTGCATAACCATGGACCAACGGGTCCCATCTATCGACCGGGAGCCACTGGGGGGCATGCCAGCAGGGTCCGCTTACTCCGTAACCCTGGGACCAACTATTGTTGGGCGATGATCGGTCACATCGTATCATCTTTCCATGCTGCGTTGCATCTGGGTTGGGAATATGTATGAGTTGGTGGTATCTTGTCACGGCCCCGCCCTGCTCTTGATTTGCTTCTCACATCCACTGGGATGATGGTGGGCTGGCTTTTGTTGGCCGATCTCATGCCGTTCAGTGTGAGGGTGGTAGGGGAGGCGCCGCGCTGCAGGACGAGCCTGACTTCGACGTCATTATGGGACATACCAAAGATTACACCAAGGCGCGTGCATATGGTTTGACACCCGCTTGATTGAAGTTATCTTCACAGGAGGCCAAATTCACAAAGCTTTGCTCTTGATGTGCCCGCTTATCTGCCCTACCATTGCTTCCCGTGCCCATGTCAGCACCGCCGGCGATGCCGCAGCCGGTGCATCCCAGTGGCAGGATGGCAGCGGTGGAAGCATGTCAGCACGGAAGGATGGTGGTGGTGTGCCTGGCGGCTCGGTGGAGACCGTCCGGTGATGCACTTTCGAATTTTATTTCAGGCATTGGGTCGAGCTCGTGATGGCCCTCTGCTCTGTTTGAAGGGCTCTCCACACGCAGGAGGTGAAGTGACCCGCGGGTCTGAAGGAAAACTTGAAAGAATAGGCGTGAAGCAGGGAAGGCCATTGGGAGGGGGGGGCTGAGGAGACCAGAAGCGTGGTATGTGGCGAGGGGGGTTGGAACCCAGAAAGAGGCGTCCTCGGTTTTCTGCCTCGCCCCGAGCGGCCTGGGCTTCGGCGTGCGCCTTTACCATGCCATCTTCTACGGTTGTATTCCAGTAATCATCCAGGTACCTGCCTTGCCCACTTCCTTGTCTCGAAACCACTGCCAGCCTGCCTCATGTCTCTCGATGGCGCGTGATGGCGCAACACGTAGACACAGGGTGGCTCAAGATTGGTTAGGGGCGCATACCGCACTGCTCCGCATCAGCAATCCCTCGATTCCTTATCCCTCGATCCCTCTATCCCTCGATCCCTCGATCCCTCGATCCCTCGATCCCTCGATCCCTCGATCCCCCGATCCCTCGATCTCTCGATCCCCGATCCCTCCATCCCTCCATCCCTCCATCCCTCCATCCCTCGATCCGTTTTTTTGACGGCGCAGCTGGTGCGCTCTGTGCCGTGAGACTCTCTGGGGGCTGCCGCATCTCGGAGATTGTATGTCATCGGTCATCATGGGGAGGCACGTTCTGCGAGAGGTGCTACACCGGCAAGGAGCGCCGCAAGGGCCTCGCAAGAAGAAGGCTGCATGCGGAGCGGTTGGGGAAACCCGGCGCAGGACAATGTGACCCAGCCGTTCGAGGACGATCTTTTGCCGTACCATCTGTTCTCCTTGCGCGTGAAGGAGGATGACATCCCGCAGCTTCCCAGCATCCTGCGAGGCGTGAAGGAACACACGGTGGGAGATCCGCCCTCTCGCCCAGCCGGCTGCCCGATGCCACTTGATCTGCGTTTGGATTGGACCAGGCATAGGCTGCCCCGGTGGCAGCTCAGGGGAGGGGGATATTCGGGCAGGGGATGAAGCGAGGGCATCTGGAGGGCAAATCTCGGGAGAGGGGGTGCCTTGGGAATAGGTGTGGGGAGGGGATGCCTCGGAAGTCGGGCGCATCCAGGCGCCAGGTCAGATGCAGCGCCCGCAGCAGCCTAGAGCGACAACTAGTCCGCAGCCCCAAGTATCCCACGCTAGTAATCTGCTTATAGTGTATCCGCGCATCAATATGAAGCCCGCCTAGTCACTTCGGTGGGCACTTTTCCATTGAGAGCATCCCGACAAGAGAGGCGCTGACTGAGAGGGGGCCATGTGGCGACCTTGGCTGCATTCGGGCAACGGTGCGGGCGGGTTCGGGAGCAGATTTTGAAGATGCAGGAGCAGCTGGCGTGCACGTGGCAGCATTTCATGTGGAGCAGTGTATACGGCGCCGCGGCCGATGAGGTGTATTCGCTGTCCGCCGCGAGAGCCCAACTGCCCGCGCATCCAGTGCCAGCCAGATCCACCCATTCATGGACTGGCTGCCCCGCGAGCCCGCAACCGTGCCGTATGGCTTTGCATGCTGCCGGTGCCGTAGGGCTTTGCATGCTGCCGGTGCCGTAGGGCTTTGCATGCTGCCGGTGCCGTAGAGGCTTTGCATGCTGTCGGTTCCTGCCGGTTCCGTAGGGCTTTGCATGCTGCCGGTTCCTGCCGGTTCCGTAGGGCTTTGCATGCTGCCGGTGCCGTAGGGCTTTGCATGCTGCCAGTGCCGTAGGGCTTTGCATGCTGCCGGTGCCGTAGGGCTTTGCATGCTGCCGGTGCCGTAGGGCTTTGCATGCTGCTGGTTGACCGAAGTGGCGGCACGGAAAGCCGCGCTCTTCCACGGTTGACTGCCGGTGGCCAGGCCGGATCCACGGTCAGCCAGCGCGCACCAGCCCACATCACAAAGGTCCCAGCACAAAGGGTCACTGGCCCACCCACCTCCACTAACAGAGCCCTCACAAGGATGGAGGCGCGGGACGCAGGATGGCTCGCGGGATGCCTTTGCCACCCTCTTAGCCGTGCTGTACAATCGGCTCCACCCGCCGGCTGACAAAGGTGCTTTCACTCTCTTCCGGTATGCCCCTGCTGCCTGTGGGGGACTAGCCACGTGGCAGCCTTCTTGTGAGAGAGCAAGTCATGGTACTGCCGTCCACTTGATTTCTCTAACTTTCCTCTGCCCTCGCCGCTCGCCTCAGCCCAAAGTCTCCCCGCCGTCGCCACTCACCTGAAGGCTCAAAGCGGCCGCTACGATGATCAGGCATGCCTGAGGGCTCAAAGCGGCCGCTGCAATGATCAGGCATGCCTGAGGGCTCAAAGCGGCCGCTGCAATGATCAGGCATGCCTGAGGGCTCAAAGCGGCCGCTACAATGATCAGGCATGCCTGAGGGCTCAATGCGGCCGCTGCAATGATCAGGCATGCCTGAGGGCTCAAAGCGGCCGCTACGATGTTCAAGCATGCCTGAGGCTCAAAGCGCCTTGAAGGTGCCATGAAGCTGTGGTGGGCTGCGGGGAGAGGGGTGAAGCTGTGGTGGGCCGGGAGAGGGGGTGCGAAGCTGTGGTGGGCCGCGGGGAGAGGGGGTGAAGCTGTGGTGGGCAGCGGGGAGAGGGTGGCTGTGGTGGGCCGCGGGGAGAGAGGGGGTAGGCTGTGGTGGGCCGCGGGGAGAGGGTGAAGCTGTGGTGGACGCGCGAGGGGAGAGGGGTTGCGAAGCTGTGGTGGGCCGCGGGGAGAGGGTGTGTGAAGCTGTGGTGGGCCGCGGGGAGAGAGGTGTGAAGCTGTGGTGGGCCGCGGGGAGGGGGTTCGAGCTGTGGTGGGCCATGGGGAGAGCGGGAGTGAGGCTGTGGTGGGCCAGTGAGGGGAGAGGCCTGCAGAGATGCAGAGATCAGCGACATGTGCAATCCGAAAGGCGGTCCCCTGCACGCATTCCGGAAGCTGGAGGTGGGAGGCAAGCTATGTGGTCGCTACTGCACTATTGGGGGCCGGTAAGTTTTCCACTCACGCACACGCTGACCTCTGCCACAGTATGCCAATCCCCTTAGCTTTCTGTGTGGTGCCCATGATAACCTGTGGCCCATCGTACCCTTTAAGCTTGATCGCTGTCTCCACCGGAACCGACTCCGAATTCTTCATCGAATCGAGCGAATGACGCGGGGTTCGCCCTCATTCTGGCTTCATCGAATCGAGCGAATGACGCGGGTTCGCCCTCATCCTGGCTTCATCAGATCGAGGCGAATGACGGGGTTCGCAGTCATCCTGGCTTCATTGAATCGAGCGTGTGACGCGGGGTTCGCCCTCATCCTGGCTTCATCGAATCGAGCGAATGACGGGGTTCGCCCTCATTCTGGCTTCATCGAATCGAGCGGGTGACGCGGGTTCGCCCTCATCCTGGCTTCATCGAATCGAGCGGAGCGCGGGGTTCGCCCTCATCCTGGCTTCATCGAATCGAGCGAATGACGCGGGTTCGCCCCTCATTCTGGCTTCATCGAATCGAGCGAATGACGCGGGTTCGCCCCCTCATTCTGGCTTCATCGAATCGAGCGAATGACGGGGTTTGCCCTCATCCTGGCTTCGAATCGAGCGAATGACGCAGGGTTTTGCACTCATCCTGGCTTCATCGAATCGAGCGAATGACGCGGGGTTTGCAACCATCCTGGCTTCATCGAATCGAGCGAATGACGCGCGGTTTGCACCAAGGCTCTATATCGATATTTCCGATAAACGACACTATCGGTATATCGTATTTAACGCTGATTATCGGATTGCGATATCAAACTATCGATTGTGTAGGATTCGGTGCTCCATATTTAATTTATAACAAATTGCATATAAATGCCCAAATAATCGATTATTTATCGATTATGCCGATTATCGATACTGTTTTTCGGATATCGGATTGTATCGATACTGAAAAATCAAACCGATATAGAGCCTTGGTTTGCAATCATCCGGGCTTCATCGAAGCAAGGTGCAACGCATGTACACCTCATGATACTGCGAGACATTCGTGGGGCCAGCGGTGAAGGAGTGGGGATGGGCTTGGGAACACTTCAGACGGCCGTGTAGGAATAAGGACGAGGCTTCTAAGGCAAAGTGGCCGCCTAATAAAGGGCCTCTGGAAACAGCTGTGGAGGAGTGCGGTCGTGTGCCGGGCCAGCCTCATTGGATGCCATGGCCGCCTGGGGGAGCCGCATTCTTCACACGAACTGGCCACAAGTGAGTGTGATGTGCCCTCTTCGTCGTCGTCGACGTTATAATGCCATCCTCCCATCACGGCCCATTTCCGAGCTGACCTAGCATCAGTGCTGATGGACCATGAGAAGAGTGCCATCCTTTGCGATGCATACCAATATACACTTGGAGGGGCCCCATGCCATGCAACGATCTCATGAGTCTGAGCCGTACTCCAGCCCGTTTTGTGCCTTCCGTGACGCTTGAAATTTGGTGTTTGTCGCAACAAAATTCAAACTCTTGGCTGATGCTGTTTATCTACGGATACTTTTCAACGCTTCGATCATCGCTGCTTTCGATCCTGCCCTCTCCTTTTTCAGATGAGTACTCAGTGGCTCAATCACCTGGTGCGGCCTTGCAGGTTGTTTGCTGAAGTGTATCCGGCATCCAAGCAGTATGAGAAGCCAAGGGAGCCAAAGCTTCGATGAGCTAAGACTTGGAGTGCATTGAAATGGGTGAGTTTAGTTGATGGCCTTCAATGGCACAAATGTTGTGCTTGCGGATACCAAGCAAAGTTGTGTATCAATGCATTTTATCCGATAGCTTGAGACTTGGCATAAACAAGAAAAGAGTTTTGGTAAGGAATCAAAGTGGCATTCTTGATACCATGATTGGTGTTGAGTACATTATGGTTGCGCCATGGTCGCCTACTTGATTAACAATACAGATGCGTAGCTTTAATGATCCGTGATGATCTTATGTGACAGGATGGGCTTAATATGTGGCTTTAATCCTTTCTGGCCAATTTACTCCATCTAAATGCAGCAGTGTCCATATCACATGCATGTGAGCACTAGTATGCATGCAACAACGAGCCCACCTCCTGAGTTGTTAGTGTTACCTTATGGAACTCATGAAGATGGCGCTGAGCTTGCTTTTCAACGTGACGCAAACACAGTGTAGTTTGAGCCTTATTTAAAGCCCACTCAAGTTGACGGGAAACGCTCACGGCATATAACTGTTTTGTGTGTGGCATCTTCTCGTTAATCGTTTACGTATCTCCAAGTATCTGAATGCCATGTTAGCGGAGGAAATCAATATTCGGATATTGTGTTTACAGCATTTATTTTGCTTGTTGAAATGACCATCAATAAACTCATTAAAAAGGTTATATTTAAAATTAATTAATATTTACAAAGGAAATATCGATATACCAATGGACAGTACCGATACCCCGGTAGTCCCCCCACCCCCGATACTGATATCGGATGGTTCGGGCCCAAAGATACGAGGGAACCCCCGCCCGCCCCTCCCGACTATGATTTTGGGTCTTAGCTGATCGTTTTTGGCGAGCCGATATTCATTTATGTGTCGGAATTCTTTTTCGCCGCATGAAATGATTTTGGGAATTAATTATTTGACATTTTACTGTTATGTTTTAGCGTGCTGAATGGCATACGTAGGGAAAGCCAAAGGCAAATGGTATCTTCAAAGATGCTGACCCGATGCGTTTGTGCGCTTGCATGGTAAGTAATCATCTTGTAAATATGATATATTAAACCGCTGCATACCCCGCGCCACGCAACGGGAAGCGCTCGGCAGTGTGGGGTCTTTGGAAGAGGTTCGCATTCAAGCGACAAAACCCTCGCTATTCCAAGAAGAATCTTCGAGACTCGGCAGTCTCAAAGATGCTTACCCGATGCCTTTGCATGCTAACTGCTCACATTGAAAACATTCGGTAGTGGAAAGATGGATACCCCGCTCGAACGAATAAAGAAGCGCTCGGCTGATTTGTATTAAATACGAAATGCATATTTGAACGAACTCGGAAGTTTCAAAGATGCTTGCCAATTGCCCTCCCCGTCAGTGCGTTCAGTGTATATGCGAGTTTAGAAGCACATGAAAATATTTCCGAATAAAACGTCACATGATTTATATTCCCCATTTTGCCTTTTTCTATTCGCGCTTAATAGCTTTTCCGTATAAATTGGACGAATGGCGTCGGGAGTGTGCCCGATAATGCAGGCTGAACAGATGATATCCCTATAATACTGGAATAAGAACAACGTTAAGAGTTACGGTAAAATGAATAGGTAACGTGTCTATAATTTACGGGCTTAGATTGTATAGGGGTGATGGCCATACAGCTTACTATAGGAGGTGACACCCAAATTCAGTCAAGGCGTCAGATCCCGCAGAATGCCCATTCAATATTGTCCTCAAAGTAGATGAGGCGCCAGAGACTGTGGTCACTTGGTGGCGGTGGTGAAGGGCGGATTTATTTTATGGTTTGTTCTTTGTTTTTTTGTTGGTGGTGGGTTCAAAGCGATTCGAATTATTTGGTTAGTTATTTTTTAGCAGGGTCTCATTTCTGGTCGGACAATTATCCATTTGTCACTATTGTTCGGTTACAATTGGGCTGCCCATAGCTTGCTCCTGAGGGGGGGGGAGCACAGGGCATTCGATCGCCGATGGCATAGTCGGGGGCGGGGGGGATTCCTGTGGGAGAATCGATTCTTGTGGGTCAACCGTTCATTCCCCCATTACTGTCTCAATAACTATATACCTAACATCACCGCATTACGAGTGACTTCCTGACACAAAGGGCAAGGATCAAACTGTCGCAATGGTGGCACTAGAGTGTCACGGTGACTCCGATCAACACACGAAGCAAGATGGCTAGACAATCTCTGATGTTTGTAAAAACGTGAATCGTTGGGGCATTGCCATAGTCATGGTGACGGGCGGCCAGTGGACTCATGTTTTCCTGGTCCCAACAGTCAGGTGATTGTAAAGCCTGCAGCACGTTCAGAGCATTAAATTGCATTGCAGTGTTGACTAACGTAGAGTACATTACAGCTTTTCACAGCGTGCTTACAACTCGCAAGTTTCACTAAGTTCAGGTGTTCAGATTAAATTTATGAAAACGTCAGGATGGGTCCCCAAAGAAAAAGCTCGTGCGTGTATCGCCAACATGTTGCAATTCTCCATCTGCTCGACAATTGCTTTGCTTAGAGGCACATGCCCGGTCCGGTGTTTTCTTTCCAGAAAACATCTTGAAATAACATCTAATAATAATAACCTAATACTTGTCACAAATTGTCACAGGTCTGCCTCCATCTGATCGCCGGGTGAAGCGATCTTAGTCTGATGTTTCAGGCTCCCACAGCGGACTCTAAACCCCAAATTCCATGTTTAAAACCCCAATCTCCAAACGCATCCCCCGAAAGGGATACGTTTATTTTTCTTTTCTGATGCTTCAGGCTCCCACAGGGTTAAATCCCTTCTTGTTTATCCCCCCGTATTTTGCCTTATGGCATGTATGGCTCTCATGCACCCTAAATGGCATACTTGGATACAATGCCCTTGTAATGTAGACGTTTGGTGCGTGCGCATCTGTTTACCTCTCCCACCGTTCAACAATCAGCCCCCAATTTGCAGAATGGATCACGTGATGACAAGATGCCACATAATGATATCCTCCAAATGTTGAGGAGGCATTGTCCATCAGGGTCACTTGAGAAGCTTGAGTGCTTTGCATGCCACCAATCCAAATCATTGCACACAATGCTTGCCAGACCTTTCTTGTATAGGTGTCAAGCGAAAACAACTCTGATGTTACGTAAAGTTTCTGTCACCTCAGCAAATTTCGTTCTCAGATTTTGCTGGGCGAGTTCTCAATTACTATTTATGGCAGTCAGGTATGAAAAAGCTCTACTGCTACAAGATGCTCCAAAAATGATTACATCCCCTCTATGCTACTGCCCTCATATTTTCGGGTTCCCAAGCAAGCGAAAAAATGGTCAATCTGGCGGTTAACATTGATAGAGATTCGGAGTTGTGTGCTCCAGAAACCTTGGGCCTAAAAACTACTCGAAGGAGTCCTTGCCGGACAAGAAGGTGTATATAGGGGAGGTTTGTAGTCTTTCCACTACTTCTAGCTAGGAACATCCACCTACCAAACCCTATTGGTCCACAGAGCACTCGGCAATGATGGAAACATGGGAGTCCACTGCGTGGAAAGGACCGGGCGGAGAGGGCACGCACCGGATCATGACTTCCGCATGCGCCAAGTGCTTGCCTCTATGCAGCACCTTTGTCTCTGCTACTAGCTTGGCCTTGGAGGAGGCGCCCGAAAGAAAGCAGATATTCAGGTTTGCAGTAGCCCCGGCGCGGAAGCCAGCCCTCACCAGCCCCGCGGTGGCCAGGTTGTCCACTGCATAGCTCGGCACCACCCGTTCTTTTGAACTTCAGAGCGATTCGTGTAGTGCAAGTATTCCATTACAAGCATCTGCTTGGTCAAACCTAATCGAGGTAGGAGGGACGACAGCGGGAGGCCAGGGAGGACTGTAACGGAGTCTGCGTGAAGGTTGGCGGGAGGAGACCACTGATCGAGGGGCGATGCACACAGTATGACCTCATTTCCCGTCAAAAAGTCATGCGGATTTCCTTCTTCATGTAATGACAGTACTCTACTCTCTTCATGGGATGACAGTACTCTACTCTCTTCATGGGATGACAGTACTCTACTCTCTTCATAGGATGACAGTACTCTACTCTCTTCATGAATTGTGATGACAGTATTCTACTCTCTTCATGGGATGACAGTACTCTACGCTCTTCACGGGATGACAGCACTCTACGTTCTTCATGGAATGTCTGAACGCACTCCCCAGCAAGGAATACATTAGTCGTGTGTGCGGGGTGGGGATTGGGGCTGCAAGGCACCTCAGTACCCCTCCCCGCCCAGTGCAATAGTGCAAAAGTGTGGCCATACCGCTACCAAAGACAACCCAAGCATAAATATATGTGAGAGCTCGTACGATGAGCTCAAGGCAGCAGGTACAGACAGTATAGTAAGTTAAAGTGGCGCACCCATGGCAGCAGGTACAGACAGTATAGTCAGTTAAAGTGGCGCACCCACGGCGGCAGGTACAGACAGTATAGTCGGTATGGCGCACCCACGGCAGCAGGTACAGACAGTATAGTCAGTTAAAGTGGCGCCCCACGGCAAGGTACAGACAGTATAGTCAGTTAAAATGGCTTACCACGGCAGCAGGTACAGATAGTACAGTCAGCTAAAGTGGCTCACCCACGGCAGCAGGTACAGACAGTATAGTCAGTTAAAATGGCGCACCCACGGCAGCAGGTACAGACAGTATAGTCAGTTAAAGTGGCGCACCCAGGGCAGCAGATGCGGCGCCGTGCATCATTGTGGCATAGTTCCGCATGGTCGTTGGCACCTGATGCACACAAAACACGCACTGTGTAAAAGATCCAAGTGACAAATTTTGGGTGTGGGGGAGCACTTGTGATGATCTCGCTGCTGGCTTTCTTGAGCAGCTGACGTGGCAAGGCAAGGCTCTGGGCGCACCTGCCTGGGGAAAGGCGCAGGCATGGACACGCCATCTTGGGGCACCCTACTGGCATTTGGGATCATCACCTTGATGTCATAAATGGATCCTTCTGCAGAGATCGAGCTTAGAAGTACTGCAACGCAATCCGCTCCATCCCCGTGTCCTCTCAGAAGCTTGTCTCGCACACCCATGTAGATCTGCTTACCATTGATCAATTCTCTTTTCATTATTCGGAGCAGCGTGGAAAACACAAGGAGTAAGCATATCAGAGGCTTTCTGCATCCTGGTCACGAATGCGCGCTCCTCGACAGAGAAAATGCTGAGTCAGCATTCACTAAATCTTCCTTCAGATAGCCAAGCACTCGCCTACCCGATTCGGATGCTCGCGGAAACTGATTGGTGAATGAATGTCTCTTCCGCGAGGCGTCGGCCCACGAGCACTGTGAATACAACCTACACACGGACTATTCCATCCCCGCAGGCGCCTATGCTGGCTCGCCTCCGCGTCGTGGGGGAAAATGCGTTTCTTCTCTTCCCCCGCTCGACCTATCCCAGTCGACCTCCGCGTCGTGGGGGAATACGCGTTGCTTCTCTTCCCCCGCTCGACCTACCCCCGTCGACCTCCGCGTCGTGGGGGAAAACGCGTTTCTTCTCTTCCCCCGCTCGACCTATCCCCGTCGACCTCCGCGTCGTGGGGGAAAATGCGTTTCTTCTCTTCCCCCGCTCGACCTATCTCCGTCGACCTCTGGAGACCACCTTGCAGGGCAACAGGACGGAGGTAAGTAAGAGACCTCCGCCAGTGAAGTTCTTGTCGTAACCGATGAAATCAAAGTTTTCGCTCTGCACAATCCCGGGCCGAACTCATGAGTCAGGATGGCCTTGCAAGCGTTTAAATGTCATAGAATGGATTGAAAGTTCCTCCGTGTAGCTGGGGGGTGGTGGATGGGGACAAGGTAACGGGCTCCAAGATTTCAAGGGCTGTGGACCTTGGCGTAGTTGCGGTAGTAGTCCAACACTGCGCTCTCCGGCAAGGCGGCCAGGTCCGTGGAAGTGTCAAAGGTCCCTTTCGTCTTGCTGCAGATGTTTAAATGCCGCCACATCTCTTCACTATTTCTTGAAGTTGACCGTGTACCCTCCTGCAAGCTAGCGCAGGAAGCCGCGCAAGACATTCTGGCATTGCGGATGCTCGTTCGTTAACCAGGGATGTGGCACATTTCACTGGCAGGCCGCGGAGGTTGCGAGGAAGCTGGGCCTCACCGCTTATTTTTTGAGAAAACTTGTTTCATTAGCGGCACGCGGACGAAGTTAGGTAGCCCCGTAACGAAGGCGTAGGCTTGGGCTATCCTTCCCCCGACAAAGAGGGTCTGACGGCCGAGTACCAAAAGACTGCGCAGGACGCCCCCACCCCCAGCCGCAGAGACTGTAAGGAAAGTGCGGGCTATGGCACAGACGTCACATCATGCGGATTTACTTCCTCAGTGAAGCGGGGCGGCATTCCATGGCCATCCTTCCTAGGTTCCACTATCCCTCGTGCCATATCAGCCCTGTGGGCTGCCGCCCAGTGTAGCTGATTCGCGGAAGCTGTAGCTGATTCGCTAGAGGAACTGATGGAGAGAAAAGTCATCAGAGATGTGGCGCGTGGGGCCAAAGACATGCCGCGGACTCGGCGGTAATAACAGTCAGATGGCCGCACTTGAGGCGTTTGCGATACTTCAGAGAACGATGCCTTTCAGCCACCCGTCAGTTTGGACACTTCAGGTTTCAGTGTGTGAAGCTTGT
Source organism: Cymbomonas tetramitiformis (assembly GCA_001247695.2). Taxonomy (NCBI): domain Eukaryota; kingdom Viridiplantae; phylum Chlorophyta; class Pyramimonadophyceae; order Pyramimonadales; family Pyramimonadaceae; genus Cymbomonas; species Cymbomonas tetramitiformis. The sequence goes on from LGRX02012079.1 coordinate 65,441, forward strand.
GCGGCGGGGTTACGTACTTGCCAGCTGCGTCCCGGACGCTAGTCTCCGCCCAGGCTAGGTTGCGGCCGCCTTTCATGAGCTTGCCTTCCACCGTCACTGTGCACCAGCAGAGTCAGAACTGCACATTCAGAGACTCGATGAGGTGGGGATGCACGTGACAGGCGGACACCTCGTCGCGAAGTGCGGTTTCCACCTCGCGGATGATGCCGAATTTAGAAGTTTCAATAATTATTTTTATATAATATTATTAGAGAGAGAGAGAGAGAGAGGGGCTCGTCACCTTTGACAAGTCGATGCTGGAAAAGGAGAGGAAATGATCGAGGGCGGCGCTGCCCTAGCTTCGGAGCAAGTGCACAGTGGAGGCAAGACGGTGAGAGGCTGCGTCACCGGTAGCGCCCGCTTTGGCGGAACTGAAGTACTCGACAGTGAGGTCCGTGGTGACTCCGGGGTAAAGGCCAGCCGCAATCGCGGAGTACGATCCGCACGTCTCAACCAATAATGTGGCAGCAGGCATGGACAGGCCCCTGCGCCGCTCTCCACAGCACCCGTCAGAAGCGATGGGTGGGTTCTTTTTCTCGCACCCGAGGACGACGAGGGGCGTCGGGAGGCGCCAAACGAGACAGAGTGTACCAAGCGGCAGTCCGGACTTGTGAGGCTGTGCAGGTACCCGTCCGCGGGGCTGGAGGCTGTCCGAAGCACTCACCCGACCTCCAAAAAACAAAGGGGCGCTACGCGTTCGCTCAGGATGTGCTGCAATCCGTGTGCTGCAAGGGACGCTAGTTGGCAACCCGGCGCGCTGGCCACCGCTTCGGAGAGCGGGCAGTAAATTGTAGGCAGAAAGGACGGTCACCGCGAGGTGGGAAGCGTACCCGAGGGGATCAGACAGGTGCCCGACGACCTTAACCGCAGCCTTTACAAGTCCGACATCGACCTCCTGTGAGACAAGGAGGCCGATTACCTTCAGCAGCCACTCAGACCTGAGAAGTGAGGTATGGCCGCAACCTGGAATCTTAAAGCGTTACCTGCACAGGGACAGTGCGCGAGTTGAAATCTACAGGGTGTACCGTGGGCAGTTCAGAGTGGCCGTATGGTTCTGTGTTGCAAAATGCACACTTTCAAGAGTGAAAATTGTAAGAAGCAGGCATATGTACGCAGATGGCGTTCCTAGACACGAGGGATGGTCGCGCGAGTAAGCATCACGGCACTGTGGCGGACGGCATGTGAGAATGCAAGGCGGCATGTTGGCTCGGCAACACACGAACATACTGCCAGTATCACCCGCAATGAAAACCAGCAGAACCCAAGACGCCAAATGAGCGGAGTGATGGATGCAAACCTTTAAATTGAAATTGCCGGCAACTACGCTTGCATCCAAACCTGCGTGCGCCGCAAGACACGTTGGGGATGACCTTTTCTAGCGATAAGTTCTGTAATAGAACTTGTGCAAGAGGAGTAGCTGGCGAGATAAAGCTTTCTGGATGTGTGTACTCTCTGTCATCATGCACGGTGGGGGATTATGTCACGTTCAACTGAGGTGGCATACCTTGGGTGGAAGGGTCGTGGAACACAGACTCACAGAATTCCACTCGGTACAAAGCCTCGCCCCTTGTCATCTTCTTCGGTTTACGATAGAAGCATGTCCATAATGCAAGGCCGACGCCGACGGCTGCTGCAGAGCCGATGGCGTAAGTTCGCATTTTCTCGCTCATCTTGAAATGTGGCTGTCAAACTCCAAACTGAAGATAGGTTCTTTTCACGTTCTAAGGGAGATCGTGTTCTCCACTTGCGTTGGAGCATTCACCTTTCCCCCCCGCCCGTCGCGCTTGCTTGCTCTAGAGGTAGTTGTCCCCAAATCGGCACCCTGTTTTAAAATATGGATATATATAGTATGCTTTACCAAATCACAAGCCCGTTGGTGCTCTGCATCACATTCGAGTCATGACAGCGCCCAAAAATCGCATTCAAAAATATTAAGTTCCCAAAAGATCTATACGGTTGAATACACTCCTATATAAAGAGCCATGTCCCCAAATCGGCACCCAGATCTACACATGTAACGGGAAAACAGGGTATAAACTATAATGTATGCATATATATTTCGTATTCTATAACGAATTGGGTTGTCCAATAGGCACCATTCAAAAGGCCGTGGGAAAACGGTCCAGAAAACTTATACATGCAACGAAAATAGATCATTAGAATGGAAGTTAGTCTCCTTCAAGCAGGTTCAAGTCCCGTCTGGATCGGTGTCGATATTTAGCATCCAAGGGCTGTCGTATTTCCAAAGACCGTATGACATGTCTTTCAAAGACAATGAGGCCCGTCGTTAGTCCTGGTTTGGGAACTTTGTCGCGATGTCGGCATGTCGTCGTGTCGTGTCGGATGTCGCTGTCGCGTGACCAGGAACAACGATGGAATTTCTCTGGACTGCATGACGTTCCGTGCGTACGTGGCGTCCGGATTTATATTTCTTTCCCCCCATCGGGTGGCACAAATGCCTCGATCATTGAAACGCACGTGCTAGATTCACTATTTCGCTTTTCCCCCACAAAACGCGGTCATGTCTTTTTGCCGACGTGGAACCGAAAAAGGAAAAACCGACATGCATTACATGCATTACATTAAATGCCTGTGCGCCCTTAAAAAAGTTTTGATCTAACGATAGATTTTAAATTAACACGACATCGGTCGACAAAAACGCGACAAAATGGGGTTACGTTATCTTTTGGGGAGCTACGATATCTTTCGTTTTCACCGACATGCAGAGATATCGTAACTCCCAAAAAGATATCGTAACCCATGTCGCATGTCGGTCTGTCGCGTTTCTGTAATTTTCAACCAATCAAATCGCCGTGATCAAAAACGCGACAGACCGACATGTCGTCGAAATTCCCAAACCAGGACTAACGACGGG
>LGRX02012080.1:0-51389 GCA_001247695.2 Cymbomonas tetramitiformis
GGTGTGGACACGCGCTCGTGATCCGAGGGGTGGAAGCCCAGGCGAGGGCAGCCAGTCATTGAGGAGCGCTGGGTGGGAGGGAGGGCGAAGCCGGGAAGGACAACAAGGTTTGCGGGGGGAGGGTAGAGGGGCACCTTCTCGGGCGCCGCTGGGGGCGCGCTGGTTGACCCGGCAGATTCCGCCAGGCTGTTGCTCTGGATGCGGCCCAGGTTTGTCAGCTGGAAGTGCGCCAGGGAGTCGAACGACTCCTGCAGCGTGTTGCGCCGCCGCCGCCGCTCGCTGCTGTCCTCCGCGAGCGCCGGTTCGCCCGGCACCTCACTCTCCGCTCTCGACTCCGCTCTCGACACTCTCGTGGACGCCTCGTCCACCGCGTCCATGCCGCCTCCCATCAGGCGCCGCCGTGTGCTGCGGCGCTTAGGGGGAGCCGACTGCTGCTGCTGCAGCTGGTTCCGCAGCGCCGCTGCCGCGTCCCGGTCCCGCGTGGGCGGGCGGTTCTCCTCTCTCACCTCCTTGCTCCGCATCGGCGCCGCAGCATCCCAGTCCCTCGTCGGTGCGCGGAGAGGCTCCTCCTTGCTTCCCCTCTGCCCCAAGCCTCCACCCACCCCCCGGTCGGTTACAGCCACAACCCTCGGAATCCTCCACCTCCGACCCCCTACCTCCAACGACCTCCGAACCTTCAGCGCAGGGATCTTCGACTTCCTACATAAAAATACTCCAAGCCCTTCCTCAGAGGGTCACCGTCCCCCTCCCTTGGACTCGGAGGGACACCGATCCCCTAGATCCAAGGGACTCCAAACCCCTTCCCGCGAGGGACTTCGGCGCCCTTCCTGTGAGGGACTTCGGCCCCAACCTCCAAGGAACTCTGACCCCCAAGCCCCGAGGGACTTCCAAACCCCTGCCTCCGAGGGGCTCGAACCCCTACCTCCGAGGAACTCAGTCCACTGGCTACACACAGCCTCCTTCGCACCAGTGCTAGCATCCTCTAGGTCTATCGGGAGGGTCAGTGCTCCGGCAGGCCGCTCAGGCTTTGCCTCTGAAAACTGAGGCTGTTCGTTCCAGAAAACCACAGAAATGTTTGCCAGCCGTCGTACATGTCGGCGGCCCAACGCACCGAAGTTAGCGAGTCTTCAGGGTCATAGCCGCTCGCCCGGCGTCCTTTGCGAGGGGCCCTGGTCGGGGACCCCCGGCCAGGCTCCACGCCCTCCTCCTGCTCCGCCATCTTCGCTGCAGCAGGGCCCTCCACAAATTTAACCCGCGAGGTGCGCGTCCGGCTTGAGAGCGGGATGTCCACTCCGGGGAGGTCCCTCGCCGGAATGTGCGCCGCATTGCCCGCACCCTTCCCCTGCAGCCAGAGCCGAGCCCCCCTCCCCAGTCCCTGTCAGTTCCTTCAGCAATCCTCCCCCCTCCATACACTCCGCCCGATACACTAGCAGTGACAATTCTGTTGGCTGGCGAGTTGAAGGCAGCGGCGCCTCCCTTCACCGCACCACAATGTCTTAGACCTGCCATGCGTGGACAGGCGTCGCCTCCACTTCTTGCTTCCGCGCCGCCGCAGTCATGCGCCCCCTCTGAGGGGTCACCGCAGCATGGAAGCACGAGTCCCAACATACATACCCGCGCGTGTCACATAAACAACTCTTCTTGAAACACACCCGCGCGTGTCACATAAACAACTCTTCTTGAAACACACCCGCGCGTGTCACACAAACAACTCTTCTTGAAACACTGCAGCGGTGTCATCGATCCATCAGGAGCCAATCGGTAAAGGGGCAACATAAGGGAGTCGGACGGGCACCCCGGAGAAAGCCCTGGACCGACTGGGCATTTGAATGGGATTGGCACATGCTTCGTTGGGAGAGGGACCAGCGCAGGGGACAGAAAGCGCAAGGGGGAGAAAGAGGGAGGTGGGCACCGCCCGGAGAGAGCCCGAGGGAGAGGGATGGGTCAGCTAAGGGTCAGGGCAGAACGGGGGGGACAACGACATGAGAGCTCGGCTCTGTATGACTGGCGGACAACTGTGGCAGGCCAGGCGCAGCACCCTCAAGGCAGGGTCAGGGTGCGGGTGGGAGCAGGCAGGGGCCAAGGATGTCCTTGCGAGCGCAGCTGGGAGCAGGCAGGGGCCAAGGGTGTCCTTGCGAGCGCAACAGGGAGCAGGCAGGGAGAAATCGGGCTGCACGAGAGGGAGTGAATACGGGGGCACGGGGGGGATGCCTGTAGCCAGATCGGGGAGTCCGCCATGGAGTCCTGCAAGCCCTCGTCAAATCCGGCAGGAGCGAAGGGCGTTTGGACCCTTCGACCGGGGACGCCGCGGCCACCGTCAGTGCTGCGCCGGCTTGAGCCGGGCCCGGGCGCGGCCCCCGGGGTGCCGAGGGTCCTCCGCCGCGCCAGCTGCAAGGAGTCGCGAGGCCCTGCCTTATCCACCTCAGAGTCGGCCGTGCTCTCTGCCACGGAGTCGATGGAGGCTCTTGCGTCACCGTCCCCTGCCAGCCAGGCAAACCTCCAGCCTGCCTCAAGTCCTGGCCTGAGCGGAGCAGTCGCCACAGCATCGAGAGCGCGCCCTGCCTCATCGGTGCGCCTCCCTCACGAATGCCTTGAGCACCCTGCACCGGCAGCCTTGCCTCGACCATGTGTCCATCTCCGCGCACGCACCCCGACCATGTGTCCATCTCCACACACGCACTCCTACCATGTGTCCATCTCCACACACGCACTCCTACCATGTGTCCATCTCCGCACATGCACCTCGACCATGTGTCCATCTCCGCACACGCACCCCAAACATGTGTCCATCTCCGTACATGCACCCCGACCATGTGTCCATCTCCGCACACGCACCCCGACCATGTGTCCATCTCCGCACACGCACCCCGGCCATGTGTCCATCTCCGCACATGCACCCCGAACATTAGACAATTATTATTTGGAAAATAATAATTTGGGTTATTGTAGAAGCAATGCGCGCGAACCCTAAGTGTAGGGTCGCCAGGCCCGTCTGCCAGAGCGATGCCACACCGTGTCTGTGGCATCGGGACGGGGGGAGTCATCGATCACAGGATCGGTGACACGTGACGCGTCTGGAGGCTTGACACGAGAAGTTGGTTGTTAACAACTTTCTCATGAGGTGTCAAGCAGTTTTTCGGAATCCCAGCCTCAGGAGCAACGCTCCATCACTGTTCTTCCTTTCTTTTGATTCCGAAAGCGTATTCGCAAAATTATTAGATATCGCGCAGCGAATATCGTATAATTTCCCTCTGTTTACGTGGATGTCTGGACAGTTGCAAGCTGGGCCTAGAGGATCGTACGGACAGCCCACGGAGAAAGACGCGGGAACGCAAACCGACATCGCAGGGCTGCGCACGCCTTTGGAGGATCGTACAGACAGGAGGGACTGGTCGCATCCAGTTTTCGTGCCCTGCAAGTGCAAGTTCGACTGTCCGTACTGGGACCCGCGTGATCCGTACGAGGGGTACGTTTTCCGTACGCACGGGTACCGGTGATCGAGCTGGAGGTGCCGGAAGCAGATTCTACTTTTCCGTGTTTCGTGTGCTGGGAGAGCGACATGTTCTCTCACGCTAAGTGGCAAACTTGGGAGCCGATCCTGAACCCGCTGCGCCGCAGGGACGGGCGCGCGTTCGTGAAGACCAACCTTTGCGCGATTCGCGCGGGAGAAGTGTGGGAGACAGACTCGGACAGCGTCTGGTTTCCGATCGGCAGGGGTACAACTTTTGGCCTGCGAGGAGAGCTTGGTAGACATGGCAGGTCAACGAGGAGAAGGCGGGAACCGGAGGCTGTCGTCGCCGGAGGTGAACCGGACGCTAGATCAGTACCGGCGGGCGGCGGTCTGGTGTACCAGAACCAGGATCGCAGCGGTGGAGAGGCTGCTGGTGCTGGCTCATCCCTCCACGCCAACGACGAAGAGCGAAGTGCTGGAGGATCGGAAGGACATGCTGATTGAGTTCCAGCGGCTGGAGGAGGCGATCGTGGGGGACATGCCGAGGGACCTGGAGGGCCCCACCGACGATCTGGTGGAAGTGAGGCTCCTTGAGACTGACCGGCGAGTGGTGCGCGGTGAGTGGCCATTGGGGGAGCCAGGAGACAGGTGGGAGAGCCTGCGCGGAGTGGCAGCAAAGGAGCGACGCAGGGTCATGGCGTGGGCGACGGCGGCGAGTGACATGCAGCAGGAGACGCGGCCAGGATCGCAGTCATCTCCGAACGGGAGCGGCAGCCCCGGGTCTTCGGGGCCCTCGCCCAGGGGAGTGCTGCGCACGGAGGACGAGGTACAGCGCATGGTGGACGCGGCGGTCGCGGCGGGGCTGGCGGGGCGCGGCCCGATCAGCCAGGGCGGCAGCGGCAAAGAGCGTGATCCACCCGTGTCACTGCGAGATGTGGCGCGGGCGTCGGCAGGGAAGCGCCGAGGGTGGTCATGGACGGAGTGCGAGCGAGTGATCACGGAGATCAGGGTGGCCGCGGCGCGCCAGGCAGCCGAGCTGGCGCGGGTGAAGCACAGCTTTGGGCGGCACCCGGCGAGGCGAGTGGAGCCATGGGAGTTCGAGCTGCTGGATAGCAAGTTCCCCGCGTGCAGGCAGGAGCAGTGCGGGCTGGAGGAGCTCCCGGAGGGCAAGAAGGTGCGCACAAAGCATCTCCATGCGTACATCGACCTCGCACTACGGGAGCTGGCGGACATGCAGCGGGCGCTGGCAGGTGTGCCGGGGATCGAGCAGCCGGTGTTTGACGAGGAGTGGGCAGCAGCGGCCGCAGCGAGCAGGAAGAGGCGAGCGGTGCGGCAGCCCAGCGGGTCGGACGGCGAGGACAGCGAGAGCGAGGAGAAGAAGCGGGCGGCAGCGAAGGCGCGATTCGGGTCCCTTCGTACGGCGACGGACGAGGAGCTTCGGCGAGCGCTGGACGGCAGCCTGGCGGTGAAGGACATCACGCGCCCGCCAGGTGAGATCGCTGTGCCTGCTAGACCCTTCCTCCCCGCAGGTGGGGCGCTTAAGGGGATGGACATCCGGGTGTCGCGTCCCGGAGGCGACTACGAGGAGCGAGGCGCGGAGTGGCGATTGGACGCGAAGAGGGGGCTGGTGCTGGAGGCGAAGGCCAAGCACTGCCGCAGCTTCGACGAGTGGGACGAGACCTTCACGGTGCTGGCGTGCAAGGCCCCCGAGGAGGCGCGGGACCTGCTGCTGCAGTTCCGGAAGTGGATGCGTCTCATGTCGATCGACTACTCGTGGGACCACCTCCGCAAGTTCTACGATCATCTCTGCGTACGCATGGAGAAGGAGGCCTCCACCACCTTCGAGCTGGTGTCGTACACGGCCCATTGGGAGATGTACAAGAGGGACAAGGGCATCAAGATGAAGGGCACAGGTGGCGGAGGCAGCGGCAGCGGAGGCGGCAGCTGGGGAGGAGGCGGGGGTAAGTACTCCCGCAAGACGCAGGACCAGCCAGCGGACGCCGAGCCGAAGGAGGGCGCGCAGCGGGACCGCGGAGGAGCGGGCGGTGGCAAGGGGCGCGATGCCATCAAGTCGGGTGCGTGCTTCTCGTTCAACTCTGCTGCGGGATGCAACCGCAAGACCTGCAGGTTCGCGTACAAGTGCACGAAGTGTGGCGACAAGGGCCACGCACACTACGATGGGCACGCGTGCACGGCGCCGGCGGGCGCCAGAGGGTGACGGTACCCGCGGTGGAGCCCGGGGGAGGCCACGCCCCCGGGGGAGCCGGAAGGTGGCAGGGGGGCGCGGGGGGCGCCAGACGGGGAGATCGTTGCGGAGCCGGAGGAGGTGCACGTGGAGGATGTTACGATGGCGAGCGGCGATCAGGAGCCCGAGCCTGCAGGTGAGGCGCGGGGGATGCAGGTGGAGGACGCGGAGCCGTGGTGGGCACGGCTTCGGAGGCTGCTGGTAGCACCGGTGTGGGATGCAGCGGCGGCGGTGTCCCCGGCGGGTACCGGGTGCGGTGAGCACTACCCGGCGGTGGCGGAGTCGAGATCGGCGAGGTGGCCGGCATTGCGTGCGGTGATCGTGGAGGGCGCCAAGGCGCGGGGCCTCTCCGGCACGGGCACGACGGAGGAGGAGCGCGCTCGCTTCCAGCAGGAGGTGCGCGATGTGGGAGCGCAGGTACCGCTGATGTCGGAGAGAGCGCACCTTCTCGCGGAGGCGCTGAAGGATTGGCCAGACGTGGCCTTCCTGGTGCGAGGTGCGGCATGTGGCGTCGGTTTCCCCTTTGCAGGCGAGGAGCCGGACGAGCCGTACGTCGTGGAGAATTACGTGGGGGACGAGCACGCGGATGCCATGACCGCGGAGCTCGCGAAGGAGATGGCCGCGGGGAGGATCTTCGACGCTCGCGATTGGCTACCGCGGGGCGGGTCGGCTCTCGGGATGGTAGAGCGACTCCGCAAGGGGAAGCTCAAGTACCGTCCCGTTTGGGATTACTCGCGGCCTTCGTTCGTCGGCGTCAACGACTGGATCGACCTCCAGAAGGACGAGTTCACGTCGGTCAAGGACGCGTACGCGCTGCTACGACCGGGCATGTACATGGTGAAGGTGGACCTGGAGGAGGCGTACAGGTCGTTGCCTGTCGCGTCGCAGTACTGGGCAGCGCAGTGCTTCCAGTGGCGCGGCAAGCGGTACATGGACACGCGCAGCCCTTTCGGGAACCGCGCGTTACCGGGCATCTTCATGCGCTACACGCGGGCGATTGTGGCGTGGATGCAGGCGCAGGGAGTGCCGTGCGTCGGTTACTTAGATGACTTCTTCATGGTGGCGCGCACAGCAGCTGAAGCTCAGGAGATGATGGACCTCATGATCGAGTTCGTGACCATGCTGGGCTTCAAGGTGAACAGGGCCAAGTGTGAGGGTCCAGCGCGACGTCTGGAGTTCCTTGGCGTGTTACTGTGCACTGATGGCGAGACATGCACAGCGTCGATCGACGAGGAGCGCATGCAGCAAGTGACGAGCAAGCTGCGGGAGATGCGCGCGGAGGCGGCGACGGGACCGGTGCGCAGGCGGAAGCTGGAGTCCCTGTTGGGGCTGCTGGCATTCTGCGCGCAGGTGGTGTGGGGGCTGTCGCTCTACACGCTACAGGGCTTCGCGCAACAGCCGGCAGGTCGCGCGTGACGGTGAGCACCGGCGTGATGCAGGACCTGAAGGTGGTTGAGCGCGTCATCCGTTTGTACAACGGGCGCAAGGTGGTGCTGCACAAGGAGGACGTGCACGAGGACGCCTTCGCGACGGACGCGTCGCTGAGGAAGGGGATGGGCGGGCATTGCCAGCCCGACTACTTCCTCGTCTCGTGGGAGGACCTGGCGGAGATGCCGCAGCGCGACTTCTACCCTTTCACGAGCAAGGCGAAGTCCCACATCAACTACCTCGAGCTCTTCGCGGTGTGGTGGGCGCTGGCGCTGTGGGCGCACAGGCTGTCGGGGTGGACGCTGGTGGTACGGATCGACAACCAGTGCGCGCTCACGCAGGTGGACAAGTTCTGGGGGCCGGTCGAGTACATCCCGCTGCTGCGCAAGATCTTCTACCTCTGCGCGCAGCACGACATCCGGCTGCGCCCGAAGTACATCTCGTCGAAGGACAACCTCCTGGCGGACTTGCTCTCGCGGCTGAAGCTCGAGGAGTTCCACATGCGGTGGGCGATGCGCAAGCGGGAGGTGCTGTGGAGGCAGGACCGGGACGACTGGCAGTTCTCCCCGGTCCTGTTCGCGGAGATGGACGAGGAGTTCGGGCCGTTCACTCTGGACGCGTGCGTGGCGTCCTCGCGGGCGAACGCATTCTGCGTGCGGAGCTGGAGCGCGGAGGATGACGCGCGCAAGCGGCGCTTCGACGGGCTCAACACGTGGGCGAACCTCCCGTTCTCGGTGATGTACGAGATCTTGCTCAACTTCTTGAAGTGCAAGCGCAGGCAGCAGATGGGCACGGGCGGGTGCTTCCTGGTGCCGGTGTGGGAGGGGGACGAGGCGTACGAGCTGGTGTTGGGGATGCGCGAGGTGTTCCGTCCGGTGCGCAAGTACCGGGCGGGCACGATGCTCTTCACAGCGCCAGCGCTGGACGGCAAGGGCCGCTCAGAGTGGGGGGCCACTGGGTGGGATGTGCTGGTGGTGCGCGTGCCGCTGGAGCTAGTGGAGTTGCCTGACTGAGTGTGATCGTGGCGCAGAGGAGCTGCTGGAGGAGCTGGCAGTGGCGGTGGAGCGCTACCAGGACGGGGCGTACGCCGAGAGCACGCAGAGGTCCTACGACACGGGGGTCAAGGCCTTCCTCACGTTCTGCGTGCGCTTCGCGTGCCTGGGCACGCTGGAGCCATTGCTCCCGGCGTCGGATGCCACGTTGGCGCGCTTCATTGCGCTCTCAGCGTGGTTCGTGCAGCCAGGGACGATCAAGTCCTACCTGGCGGGTGTGCAGTCCCTTCACTTGCAGCACGGGGTGGAGTGGACGCCGATGGCTCACAGGTTCTGGGTGGCGGCAGCTCTGCAGGGCGTGCGCAGGCAGTGGGACCGGCCTGCTAAGCCGGTGATGCCCATCACGTTGCGGGACCTGGCGCGCATGGCGGAGTTCGCTGACATGGAGTCGATCACGGGCTTGGCGCTGTGGGCGGCCATCCTGGTGGGGTTCTACGGCTTGTTACGCAAGGACAACCTCACTGTGGGGAAGTCTCAGGCGTGGAACGCCAGAGGTGCGCTGGTGAGAGAGGATGTGCTCTTTGAGGAGGCTGGAGATGTGGTGTGGATCCGAGGGAGGCACTCGAAGACCATCCAGTGCGGGGAGCGCTACCACTGGGTGCCGCTGGTGGCGGTGCCGGGGTCGAGGCTGTGCCCGGTGGAGGCCCTCCGCCGGCTCATGCTGGCCACGGAGGGCTTGCAGGAGGAGGCGCCCCTCTTCCAGGTGGAAGGGAGGGGCAAGCGGGGCGCGCTGGTGCCCATGGCGCACGCGGCGCTGGTGGCCGGGCTGAAGAGCCTGGCCGTGCAGGTGGGGCTGGACCCGGCCCGGTATGCCGGGCACTCGCTCCGCAGGGGCGGGGCCACGGCAGCCATGCGGCTGAAGGTGGAGAAGCTCTACATCAAGCTGCAGGGGGACTGGAAGTCCGACTGCTGGGAGAGGTACTGCGAGCTGGACGACGAGCAGCGGCTCATCCTTCCGGCCGCGTTCGCGGAGGCAGTGAAGGAGCTCTCATGAGGTGACGGCACGCTCCTTCGCACATTCCCTCCCCTTCACATGTGGCTTTGGGTGCCTGTTAGGTCTGTCAGGTGAGCGGCTACTTTGCAGATTGGGCGGCAGCGTCTCTGAAGAGTAGCACAGTGGAAGCTTCGAGGGCTGTACCGACAGCCGCCAAGGGCCTAGTTCAAGAGAGCGCTGCTAGAGACCCGCTGCTAGAGACCCGCTGCCAGAGAGCAGTGGAGGTGACAGAGCAGCTTGCTAGAACTAGCTTAGAAGCTTCGTGCACGAGACTCTTAGAGACCTGCTCCACCTGACAGAGAGGGAGACAGACACTCATGCCACATGCTGAGAGACCGAACAAGCCAGACGGTGGCAATTAATATATTGGAATATATGAATCTGCCAAGACCTCTGCTTGCTTGTTGTGACCGGTGCTCTCTGCGGGGGAGGGGGGAGAGTGCATGCTTCGTACAATAAGTGACCATCTCCGCACATGCACCCCGACCATGAGTCCCATCTCCGCACACGCACCTCGACCATGTGTCCAGCTCCGCACACGCACCCCGACCATGCGTCCATCTCCGCACACGCACCCCGATCATGTGTCCATCTCCGCACACGCACCCCCGACCATGTGTCCATCCCCGCACACGCACCCCGACATGTGTCCATCTCCGCACATGCACCCCGACCATGTGTCCATCTCCGCACATGCACCCCTGACCATGTGTCCATCTCCACACACGCACCCCTGTCCATGTGTCCATCTCCGCACATGCACCCCGACCATGTGTCCATCTCCGCACATGCACCCTCGACCATATGTCCATCTCCGCACACGCACCCCAAACATGTGTCCATCTCCGCGCATGCAACCCGATCATGTGTCCATCTCCGCACACGCATCCCGACCATGTGTCCAGCTCCGCACACGCACTCCCGACCTATGTGTCCATCTCCCGTACATGCACCCCACCATGTGTCCATCTCCACACACGCACCCTGACCATGTGTCCATCTCTCCGCGCATGCAACCCGACCATGTGTCCATCTCCGCACACGCACCCGACCATGTGTCCATCTCCGCACATGCACCCCGACCATGTGTCCATCTCCGCACACGCACCATCCCGCCCCTAAGAACCGACATCACCCCCACCAGTGGTTCTACGCCCTGGCAGGCGCGCTGTGACCCTTTCTTCGGTTTCGGAGGTCCGCCAGCCGAAGACCGGGGTAAACTGGGGGAGGGTGGTCGTGGGCCTTCTCTCACCTGAATTCACTGTGCTGCCAGTACGAGAGGGGGAGATTGATGAGGGGTGACTCGACACAGGAGCATCGTCGGACAGCCGCACAGAGGTGGAGAAGTCGGCAGTGGTATTGCCCGTGCCACGCGCCACGATGCCCTGCCACACAAGCTCACTGTCGAGGTAGACCTGCATCTCCCGCACGCCCTTGGCGCTCTCGTTGATGCTCTTGTTGTAGTTCCAGATCTGCCGCCCCGCCCTCGCCCACCGCCGTGTCTCACCCCACCTCCACCAAGATCTTGGGCACAGTCCGGCGCTCATGAATGAGCTCTGTCATTGCGTCTCCTCACCCAAAACAAGCTCTCATCTCTCATCCCGAGGAACCCTGGCCCTGGAACCCTGGAGGAGCCCTGGCGTGACCGCACCCTCTGAGTGGCTGGAGGAGCCCTGCGTGACCGCACCTGGAGAGTTGACACGGTGCCCACGCCCGCAGGCATGCAGAAGCGCAGCTCGAGGGGCGAGCCTGCCGGTTGCTGCGGCAGCTGCCCAACCCACATGTTCCGGTCGTTGGTCGTCTGTGCCTTGAGGTCCACGAGTCGCCGCACAATCGCCTGCCACACGCCTCCACATCCGCGCCTTTACCCCCTGTGCCCAGCCGGCTCCATCAGCATCAAGTGTCCAAGGCAGGCCGCGCCCCCGAGCCACGGCAGCGCCGCATGGGTGCCGCGAAACTGGGCGTTTTCTACGACCCACTCGCACAGTGGTGGAAGACTGCGATTAATCTGCACCAGATCCTCTGCCCGGGCGTGGAGGGCTGCGATTAATCTGCACCAGATCCTCTGCCCGTGCGTGAAGGGCTGCGATTAATCTGCACCGGATCTTCTGCCCGGGCGTGGAGGGCTGCGATTAATCTGCACCGGATCTTCTGCCCGGGCGCGGCGCTGCCGGCACAAGTCAGGGGGAACAGGCGTGTGAGCACACGCACCGCGCTGGCTTGTCCCTCGGGGGCGCCGCCGCGGAGGGTGACGCTGCCGGGGGCGAGGAGGATGCGCTTGTTGTGGCGGTCGTAGAAGTCCACCTCGGTGAGGCCCACGCTGCGAAGGCCGCCCCAGGACGACAGCAGCCGCAGCGTGTACACCACCGCACCCGAGGGCTCCTTGGCCGGCGCCGCCGCCTCCGAGGACTCCGCCGCGGGCGCCGGGCTCTGCTTCGCAGGCGAGGCCGTCTGGAGAGACCAGTCGCTGCCGCCTGCGCCGGGGCTCCCCTCGTCTGCCCCCAGCCCAGGGATGTCCAGGGAGGCGAACATGTGGGAAACGTTCAACCCCGCCTCCTGCACCGCTCTCCCCCCACCACGACACACCCAGGGGCCGCCGTGTGAGAGCCGTGACCTGCAATCTCCTTGGGCCCTGCATGGGGACAGCCCACAGGCGCGCACGTGGCGCTCCGAGGTGGGCGGCAGGTCGGGCGGACGTGGCGACGGACACAGGTCCGCTGCTCTCGCGGCTTGGGCCGAGCCGTGCTCCTCTGACACGGAGCGGCTTGGGCTGAGCTGTGCTCCTCTGACACGGAGCGGCTTGGGCCGAGCCGTGCTCCTCTGACACGGAGCGGCTTGGACTGAGCCGTGCTCCTCTGACACGGAGCGGCTTGGACTGAGCCGTGCTCCTCTTTGATACACGGAGGATGGACTCCCTTGAGCTTCTCATTGCAAATGGAGGGTATGCTGATATGGGAAAAGTACCTGGGCTCGCTCCAGCTTGTCGATGACCCGGAGGAGGTATTTCTGCTTCTGCTTGTCGAGCTCCTGAAGGCGCCCGCTCAGCAGCCCCAGGATCTCGTCCTCCTCTGACACCTCCTCCGTGGAGCCGGCAGGTTGCCGGCCCAGGGCGGCCTGGCCGACCTTGCTGCGGCGCTGCTCGATACTCGCCACGTGCTGCCTCACCGTCGCGGATGCCATGGCGTCGTGCAGCGCCGAGCCTTCCTCCGCGGTGAACTGCTGGTCGAGGGGCATCCCCACCACCGCCGGCATCCGGCTGCCGCGCGACGTCTTCGGCACCTCCAGGTCCTCCTGCGCGCCGACGACGCGCTTCGAGGTCGTTGCGAGGCTGTTCTCCCGAGCCACCGCCTGCAGCACCGACTGCAGCTCCGCCACCGGCACCGCAGGCATGGCCTGCGCAGGGGTGGGCGCCTTACGCTGGGCGGACAGCGGGCGCACGGCGCGTGGCGCTGCTCCCCGGGAGCTCATCCCGCCGCTGGCGCGCAGCCCGCTAGCGCCGCCAGCCCTCGAGGACGGCCGCGAGGAGTGCATGGCGTCGCTGTTGAACTCTTTGCACTCCCGGCTCGGCGCCCGGCTCAGCTCGGGGCTGTCCGTGCCGTCCTCCACGGACTCCACCGAGTCCACCGAGTCCGCGTCGTCCTCGCGCGCCACCCCGCTCGGCTTGGAGGGGGAGGCGATCTTGAGCTCCCGCATGGAGTCGCGCAGCACGTCCAGGTCGTGCTTCGACAGCGCCATCTCGCCGCCCCCTGCACGATCCGCTCGGAGCACCGGTCAGGGGACTTCGTCGTGGCCGCCAATGACGCTGCCCATGAGCCAAACGCCTTGACTTGCCACTTGACCACTTCACTTTATCAGAGCAGTGCATCACGTCACGGCCCAAAGAAACCAGGGGGCGTCTTGTGAACCGCGCGACTCGGCACCCCAGGGAGGGCCCCGCAGAAACCCCGGGGGAGCCGTGATTCCGCCTGGCTGCCACCCTTCGGCACCGCTTCAGCGGACCGACGAGCGGCACTCTTCCAGACTCGTGTCTCTTTGAGTGAGACGCGCCACGCAGCGCATCGACCTCCTCCACACACCTTGTGCCGCGGAGGCTCTGGAGTCACGCGTCTCCATCGCCTGTGACGCTCGCATGTCCAACTCCTCGTCCTCCTCGCCGTACTCCTCAAACTGCTCCTCCTCGTAGGTGTACCTGGGGAAGACGGCGGGACTGCCGCTCAGATCTGCAGAACCTCTGCTCCGGTCCAAGATTGAGACATGCGTCACTGGGGTCTTCGGGGGGAGCCGGCAGAGAGGGGGCGACATGCGTCACTGGGGTCTTCGGGGGGAGCCGGCAGAGAGGGGGCGACATGCGGCACGATGACAAACAAGCTCCGGGAATAATATGCAGGGCAACACCAGGAACTACGCCAGGTGCGCGGGCTTCCATACCCCTCCCGAGGGGCGGGAAGGATGTGCTTTGGCTTGCGTCCATTTCGATACCCGTGATAGACTCCGTGGATGGACGAGGATGCGTGCGCCCTCTTTTGAGTGCGTTCCGGCGGCAACCCGCATCCTGGCGGCCGGGCGGCTGCCAGGCGGCTGCAGGAATGCGACTCTGCTGCAACATGGGCCCCCGCCGGGGATCCAAAGATTGTGCGCACACTTCGGGCCACTCATCAGGACTCCCAGGACCTCGGTGGAGACCGCAGCCCCCTGAGCCCCACCGAGCCGCCTGAGCGCTTCCGTGACTGCTCCGCCCGTCTACTGCCACCCCACCCACGCCAGCCCAAGGGCAGCTTGAAAGCCAGGCTAAGTGCATCCTTCAAGCTGCCCGAGTTCAACCTCACATCACTGACCCTTCACTGCTCTGAAGCCCATCCAACACCACTCCTCCCACATAATCCTCCAGATCCAACCTGATGTAATGACCTTTGGCTACGGCTCCAGAATCTGAGGACCCGCCGGCAGATTGCGCCGGTAACCACCGATCTACAACACTTGCCCCCTTCATGCCAAGTACCGGGCTCTCAGTACTCTGTGGAGAGGCCGCAGGATCGCGTCCCGGGGGCGGGATCGACGTTGCACCTGTCACTGGGTCCCATTTGAGTGTGTGTGTGTGTGGCTTATTCTTGGACAAATCCCTTCGGCACAATGATCCCACACCAGGGATCAAATTATTAAAGGAAGAGTGTACTTGTGAGAGTGCGGCTTATCCTTGGGAGCGATTCCTTTGGCACCATGTAGCCACAGAAGATCAACTGCACTATGTACCCACACTCGGGTTCACAACATTCGGCATGCAATTCAGGACGCTCATCCGAAATTTCCGGAGCTCACTCGTGAAGAATGGGAACCCAAAAGCCTCATTGGGCCACTCAAGCGCCTCTGCAACTGCACTGCCTGCGCACGAATGCTGTGCCCCGGAAGCCGGTTCACCACTGACCCCCGAGCTGCCCAAGCCATCTCCCCTCAACCAAGCCTGGGCTCAGAATCACCACTTTGTGTGTGTGCTTATCCTTGTACCGTCTCCTTTGGCACCCCGTAGCCGCAGAAGACCGGCTGCACTATGTACCCACGCCGGGGGTCAAAGGATTCAGCACACACTTCGGGAAACTTATCCGGAATCTCCGGAGCTCAATCGTGAAGAATGGGACCCCCTAAGCCTCGCTGAGCCACCCGAGCCCATCTGCATCCGCAACGCCAGCGCACTGCTGGCTTGTGCCTGAAGCCGGCGCATCCCTGCCCCCCGAGCTGCGCAAGCCATATCTCCACCACCAAGCTCACGCGCAGGACCGCCCCTCTGCTCCCTGAGCCCCTCTGCGACTGCCCTGCCGGCGCACTTTGTGTGTGTGTGTATGCTTATCCTTGCGACTCCTTTGGCACCCCGTAGCCACAGGAGACTGCACTATGTACCCACGCCGGGTGTGTGTTTGTGTGTTCCCCCTTGTGCCGATTTAACAACAAATATCCTAGCAGCCAGACTGCCACAAAAAGCTACAACGGCATAGTGTGCGTGTGTGTCAGCGTGCAGCAACGTGTGGCTTATCCTTGGACCGATTCCTTCGGCATCACATAACCAGAAAGGATTAGCTGCACTATGTACTTTCACCAGGGATCAAAGTATTCAGCACACACTTCAGGACACTCATCCGGATTCTCCGGAGCTCATTAGTGAAGAATGGCCCCCCCTAAGCCTTATTGAGCCACCTGAGCCCCTCTGCACCTGCACCGCCGGCGCGCTGCTGCCGTGTCTCTGAAGCCGGTTCATCTCTGCCCCCCCGAGCGATCTCAACGTGAGTGCGTGTGTGTGCGAGTACGGCGGCATCGAGCGTATGGAGAACCATGATTTCATCGGGTCACCATCACTTTGTTCGGGAATGCTGCAGGCTCGCTTCGGCAAGCAGGGGCAGCCATCCCCTGGACCACAACGGCCACGTCTGCATCGGCGAGAGCAGCCCCCGAGCAGAGGCAGGCGGGAGCGCACTCGAGATCATCTTCGCTTTCATGTTGTGCCGCCTCGTTGTATGCCGCCAGCTGGGCTGCCACAGTTTCCGCACCGCTGATGCCGAGGGTGTTCAGATTGTCGAGGTCGTGGTGGAAGCCACTGTCCCCCGGGGTCTCCGCGGACATCAAGCGGTCGCACCCAAGCTCCTCGTCCGTACACCCGAGCTCGTCCAGGTCGGCATAATCCAACGATTGGTCCATGACAGCGTTGGCAAGCCTGCTGTCTCCACTAACCGGCTCTGACACGCCCAACTCGGAAGCACAGACGTTCACTCCCTCTGACGGCACGTCGGGACCCTCGCCGCCTACATACACTCGCCCGCCTTCAGCTGTCTTGATATACACCTGTGCACGCGGCCACCGAGCACAAGCTCACCGGCTGCGCGAGGTCCTGCCCCGGGAGAAGGGGGCAGCCTTCACATCGCCGCGGGAGGTGCCGGCGCCGCGGTTGGCCACCGAGAGCGATCCCGAGGTGGGCAAGGGGGTACTCGGTGCAACAAGTGGGGGGATTCGTGCAGAGGCCGCCGTGGACACTAGAGGAGCTGCATCCGCGTGCCTGCCGGCTGGAAGGAGGAGACACCCCTTGAAATCGGCACTTGGCAGTGGGCAGGGGGGGGCGCACCTCGCCGTCTAGCTGCCAGTTGCGTCTCCGGCCACTCCCGGCTCTCCCCAAGTTCTCGCGTCTTCGCTGGTCCTGCTTCAAGCCGCCGCCTCGCCCACCGGGGAAGCTCAACGAGCAGCTCTCCAGTACCGTCGCGCCGATCTTACCACTCACCCCCTATTCCCTTGCCCTCGCCTGTTCGGCGGCCAGCTCACCGGCCCTTTCCGAGGCCCTCCGAGAAGCGTCCGCCGCACGACAGCCTCTCCAACAGCACACTGCCAGCCCCCTCCTGACTCACCAGCCAGCTTACGAGCATTTGCCGATAGAAATCCTCCGAACTCTCAGAAGCTCAGCGATCGCCTCAAAAAGCATCCTCAGGCCAGAAGCCCCCACGCACAAGCCTGCCACTGGCCGGTGCCGGCTTAGGGCGCTCCGCGGCCACAGGCCCTGATTTGAGCAAGGGCCAAGTTGGCGCCAGGGCAGCTCCTCTGCTGACACTACGGGCAAGAAGTGTCAGCAGAGCCAGCGCTGGTCCTTCCACGGGCTCCCTCGCGCCGCCGCGCCCTGCAACAGCGACGGCAAACAGCTCGTGGGGCGTCCATGGTGCGCCGTTAGGCTGTTGGACTCTGCGACAGCCGCAGCTAACAGCTCGAATGGCTCTCGCGGGGTCCTTTACGCGGCGCGAGCTTCCGAGCTCTATCGCAGCCCGGAGTACTCGGGATACTTGTGTTGCGCTCGAAATATGATTTATCGCGCGGGCCTCAGGATACAAACAGCCAAGAACGAACAGACGCGCCGAAACCTCAGATGATTGAGGCGACCACCGTGGGTCACCGTCGCGAGGCCCGCGCGGAGGATATTTACGCACACTAGCGCGAACCCTGCAAGCACCCGTGAGCCTCAGCGAAACCAGAACGCTTCGCCCAAAAGGGGCCGACGCGGCGTGAGGGGGCGTCACAGAGGAGGAGAGCCCCACCTTGACGCGGTCTTCGTTAGCGCCGCTCAGGAGGGTGTTGAAACCCTGCTCGCGTTGGTGCTGCGATATGCCAACGGCATCTGCAGCGCGCCGCGGGGCAGAATGGGTCTGAACCCGGGAATTATCTTCGTGCTGCATGTTTCAGGAGAATGTCAAAAGGGTTTCCAAAAAAGAATTCGCCACCAAGACGGTGCAAGATATAGCATGGGTAGAGCCCTGAAATTCCTCCAACTAGTGAACCAAATAGGGACAACTTGGAATCCTCTGGCGAAATATTCTAGTGAGAAGCGAGAAAGCGGCGCACTCAGCTTGTCCACAGCAATCGCACACACTCTACACCTATCCCCCTTCGATAGCATCGCCGCACGCTCAGGGCGGTACCTGAAGACGACTTCCTGCCGGCACTCCGAGTTGGAATAAACTCAAGTCCTCGCCCACTGGGTCCCACTGCCTACGTTGCTTGCGTTCTGAGGAAATGGTGACAGCATCAAAGGTGAGGCTTAAGATGACAGGAAGAGCCGCTGCACCCTTCAAACGCCTATTCACCGCAAAGCTTGATCGGTCCCACGCGCAACACACGGTAGCCCGACAGCTACTGCGCGACGATGTGGCGAACTGAAACTCCAACTTGCCGATACTTCGCAACAGCGAGCTCCTAAAAGACGGAGAATGTGCCGGGTCTTTGACCGCGAATAGCCGCCTGGGCCCAAGTGCGCCGAACTATGAGAACAAGGACCGGGTATTCACCATGAGCGTCGCTTCCATCATCCATCCGCAAATAGTAGAGCTAAAAATTTTGCCTGCAGAAGAAAACAAAATGAAAGCAAAACTAAAACTTTGGTGTTGGGACCATCTGAAATAGCGTTCGCGCGATGCGTCGGTTGCTCGCAGGGGACGAACAACCCTTCATGAATGGCAGCGTGCTATCATTTAGAATTGAAAAAAAGTGTTTTGATATTGATGTGCCGCTCATCTATTTCTCAGTGCTCAACCAGTCTGAGATATTCGTCGACACAAACGCTCTCCATGCAAGGAATCCATGCCGTTGAATAGCTTCAAAGAATATCCTCTCCCACTGAAGCCCTTACCGTCAAAATTCATGATTTCACTTGTATGTCAGTGTCCTCATCATATTCACCATCCACAAGTGAATGAAAACCCCAGAAAATATTTTTGACGGAACTCTACTCAAACTCGTGGAGAGATTTGAAAACCGTGAGCACTTCAAAAGCCAAGAACCGTCTTCCCACCCAATCACATGCGATGCTGGATGCTATGCAGTATGTTTCTATTAAAACTTGCTCATGCTGTCTTCAGTCGTCTCTTCCCTTCGCTTGGCAATGCATGATTCTACATTCTAGATTCTTTGATGGCATGAGTGTTGCATGTACGATCGATCGACTGTACTCTTCCGATTGTCAATTCTGTCCATCAGATCGCGTAACATCGGCCTTACTTGTACCCATGAGCGATGATATTTATAGCCAACGATGGGATGAGATGGGATGAGATGATATTTATAGATTGAGAATGTCAATGAAACCCCGACTGCCTTGCGACCCGAGGTGGAAGAACAGGGGGGTGGGGGGGGACTACCTACTACTTTTGAAAATGGCAGATCCTATATGTGGGCAAGTTATTTCAAAATACCTCGTCTATTAGGGCTGTTCCATTTATTCTCGCAGGGGGGGGTGGAGGACATGGCGTATGACCCCCCTCCTCCCCAGCGGACATTTGGAGGTCAAGCTACATCAGTGTTAAGCGGCAGTGTTAAGCACCATCATGTCACTCACCCCACCCTCCCTCCGGACAAAAAAGTGATGTCCTCCACCCCCCCGCGACAATAAATGGAACTTGGACACCCTTACTGTATGGTGCCCATAGCATACCTCGGTGACACTCCACACTCCACACTCGACTGTATCAGTATCGAGTATAAGTATGCCGTGCCATGCCATGCCATGCCATGCCATGCCAATCGAATGCCATCGCATGACATGGCCATATGCCATTATTGATTATTCCCATTATATGCCATCTGCCATGCCATGCCATGCCCTGCCTTACTCAGGCCCGTCGTTAGTCCTGGTTTGGGAACTTTGTCGCGATGTCGGCATGTCGTCGTGTCGTGTCGGATGTCGCTGTCGCGTGACCAGGACTAACGATGGAATTTTTGGGGAAAACCGACATCGCGACCGACATTCACCGTCTACGTGGCGTCCATCGTGTCATCGTTAGCAATTGATTCCCGTTTAAACACAAGGTCAACATCAGGCGGCTTGTTTTCTGAAGGCAAGGGGACTGCGTGGCAGGTGTTTTTTTTTTCGCTGAGTTGACGGGAAGTGTATTTCGTATTTTCAGCCGCCAGTTTCAGCTTCGGGTAAGTCGCTATCATCCGGTCCACTACGATGCCTTTAGATATCAACGCTGTAATGAAGGGCTCGACTGCTGTTTGGAACAAGATCGCGGTCCCTTATGATAGTGCCATGACTTGCCCTAGTGCGTGGCCAACTATTCGCAAGGGCGATCTTGAAAGAGGGGAAGTGCCATATTTTGATCAGCCAGGGAAAGTGGGTGCGGTTTTGTCGGAATATTATCGTGACGACAAGGCCGCATGTGATCTCTTCTTGGACTATGGCTCCATGAAGCCGCTGTGTGGACGTTATTCTGTCCCCCAACTCACGACTCGTCGCGAACGCAATCGCGTGATTGCGTGTATGACTTGGGGAGCCTCCGCCCATAATGAGCTCGCCAGAGGCCCGGACCAAGGCTTCCAATCAGAAATAACTTACACCCTTGGGCCACGCTACAGGTTTGCCCTCTCCTTCTCGGGCGTGATGCTTAAAATATTTCGATGTCTCGCCCTCTTCACCTTCATCCTCACCACGAATGTCACACAGGTATCAAGAGCCTCTCGACTCTCCTTGGCCCAAGTGGGGGTATTATCGACCCAACCCTAAGCATATTCTCGCCTTCCCTTCTGCTGCGCATCCTTTTGGCGAGTTCACGCCAGCGTACACTTCTTGGCTAGGCCAAATGCGACGCTTGCGCACGGAGATCTTCGAACCCTTATCGCATGTCCCTTTTCTCGCTAGCGCGTTCGCGAAAGAAAGGGCTGCTGCGCAAGATGCACAGATCCCTTTTTATAAAGGGTACCCCTTGTTGCAAAGTTATGTCACTTGCGATTTTTGGGCAAAGATCCATAAGGATAAGTTTGACTTGGAAGACACCATGACTAACCTTAAGAGCATCGAAGAGATCGCTTTCGACCGCCAAGGGAACCCTCTTGGCACGATCACAGGAGGTGATTGGTGCCAAGCTTCACACAGATGCGGCTTCCACATACACGATGAGGACATATTCTTTTTTAACGCGCGTTTTCGGCATGCGTGCAGCGAGGTCCTCCTCACCGGTGATGCACACAGGTGGTGCTGGGGGGTGTATGCCAACAAGGCTAGCCTTGAACACGCATGGACCGGTGTGCCAGCAGCAATAGCATAGGAACATTGCACCTTTCTACTAATGCCATAGTTTCCTTTTTTTATATTTTAAGTATCCGAAACAATCTTGTGTTCACTTTGCATGCTTGCTTCACTTGTTATGCATACTTATCATTCCTTACTTGTCATAAGTTATCAATAGCTGCCATAAGCATACAACCCACTCTTGAACACATCATATGCACTCATATGCACCTTTCTTCACGATATGCACCTTTATTTCAACAATATGGTGTTTGGACACCTTGGAAGCTGGTTAGGGTCCCACCTATCGGTGACACCCCCCCCTTTCAACCCAAACCTTTATTGATAATAATAATGAATAGCATACTTTCCTCTCATATTTCACATATGTTATAGTCACTGTACCCCGATACCATCATATTGTAACATATGTTGTTATGTTATAACACCTCTTACAATCATACTTCTAGCAATAACTCCCACAACTTTATTTAGTTCCAATATCATCAACACCTTTCGTCACACTCGTATATCGTGACCATGATTTATAGTGTGCTAACATTTCGTCTCTTGTGTATTTATGTTTCCTTTTATTGCAGGCACTTCGTCCTCCTACACGTGGAGTGGGCAAGAGTTCCAGCATGAACTTCTTCGTGTTGGCGAGTGTTTATCGCCGATATACTGCACGATCTGCTGGCCACCTTGAACCAGCACCAAGTGACACCACAGCACTAAAAATGTGGGGAGGCAAAAAAACCAGGGCAGCAGTAAAGAAAAGAGAATACATGAATTGGGACGATAGGTTAGCCTCCTTAACAGAAAAAGACTTCCGCCGTAGATACAAGATGTCGAAGGAAGCATTTGAAAACCTTGTTCAAAAACTTTCATCTTCTTTTGGGGATAAGCCTAGTAGGCGTAGAGCAATTTCTCGCAAACGCATTCCCAATTACAGACATCTACAGTTATCCGTCACCTTGCGCTATTTGGCTGGAGGCCATTTATATGACATCATCGACATGCATGGGATTTCAGTTTACCAATTTTATGCCATGCTTTGGGAATGTGTTTATGCTATTCCCAAAGTTTGTCCCATTGTCTTTCCTATGGACGACCCAGTGGCCTTACAAGAGCTGGCCAAGGGGATGCTTAAAAGGTCGAATGGCACTATGCATAATTGTGTTGGTGCTGTGGATGGAGTTGCTATTGAGATTCGAGCTCCGATCAAAAGAGAACATGTGGATGCCCGCTCTTTTTACAACCGTAAAGGATTCCATAGTTTGAATGCTCAAGTTATTTGTGATGGGCAACGGCGTGTGATCTATGTTTCCTTGCCAGCGAAGGGTAACACCAATGATTCCCTCGCCATTGCAATGACTAGTTTTGGTAAGAAGCTTATTGCTGGAAAGTTGCCACTGCCATTCTATGTGATGGGGGATGAGGCCTACAAAGGAATTGCTCCAGACTCCATCATTACACCATATCCGGGTAAGATGCTCCCAAAGTTCCAAGATGATTTCAATTATTACCAATCTGTCACCAGAAACAATATCGAATGTACTTTTGGCATCATGTTTCAAAGATTTGGTGTCTTGCACCGTCCTCTAATTTGCAGCTTGTTGGGAACAAAAAAGAAGGCTGGTGACAAGTCGCACAATGCTCCTCGAGAAACGCCTGGCCGTGCGGTGGCCTTGTTCCTTGCTTGTTGTAGCTTGCATAATTATTGCATTGACACTTCAACCGTGTCCGAGGAAGAACTTGACTCTCCTTTGCGTACACCGTCAACTTGGTCTGCAAACGGCGCACATGAGCATGATGACCTACCCGAATCGAGGATTTGGACCACGAGTGATATCCTTGATCCTTCTTCTCCCGCAGCAGATAATGGGCGTAGTGACTTGAGTGCAACTGAGGAGTTGATCATTGCTCGCAATTATCGTGGAGATCGTCGTGATGCCTTGGCTCAACATGTTCAAGAAATTGGTGCTGTGCGCCCTCCTCATTCCAATTATTCTAGAAGAATCACTATTAGGGAATGAAGACATTACATTTGGATCGCTTTATTCAATGTATTGATTTATTACAACCAATCGATCTTTATGCCCCAAGACCTTTGTGCCTCTCAAAAATATGTGATAGCGCACCTCGATTCAATGTGTCAATATTTCACACCGCTCCACCCGAGACGCACCTCCATTCAATATGCCAATATTTCACAGCGCCTTACCCGAGACGCCTCTCGATTGAATATAGCATTATTTCACAGCGCCTTGCAGAGACACTCCATTCAATATGCCAATATTTCTGACGCCTTACCCGAGACGCATCTCGATTTAATATGCCAATATTTCCATGACGCCTTACCCGAGACGCCTCTCGATTTAATATGCCAATATTTCCATGACGCCTTACCGGACGCCTCTCGATTTAATATAGCATTATTTTACGGCCTTACGAGACGCATCTCGATTCAATATGCCAATATTTCACACCGCTCCACCCGAGACGCACCTCGATTTAATATAGCATTATTTCACACCGCTCCACCCGAGACGCACCTCCATTCCAATATGCCAATATTTCACCGCTCCACCCGAGACGCATCTCGATTTAATATGCCAATATTTCGCCGCTCCACCGAGACGCCTCTCGATTTAATATAGCATTATTTCACTGGCCTTACCCAGACGCATCTCGATTTAATATGCCAATATTTCACACCGCTCCACCGAGACGCCTCTCGATTTAATATAGCATTATTTCCGCCTTACCCGAGACGCATCTCGATTCAATATGCCAATATTTCACAGCGCCTTACCCGAGACGCATCTCGATTTAATATGCCAATATTTCACAGCGCCTTACCCGAGACGCCTCTCGATTTGATATAGCATTATTTCACACCTTCATTTCTTTCAAGCTTTTTGAGAAGGGGGGGGGTGTCACCGATAGGTGGGACCCTCACCCAGCTTCTGCTGAAAGCAAAGGAAGAAGGATTATCAAAGTACACAAAAGGGAATATGAATACAAAAAGATAACAAGTGCATGAAAGATAATAAAATAAAAAGTTTCATATTACCACGAATCAAGCCACTCAAGGATCTTACTCTTAGCTTTAGTTTTGATGTCAAGATCCATATCAGGATCTTTCACTAGAGTTTGAGCTAGCTTGACATTGTCTTGTTGCTTTGTGAAAAGAAGAGTCTGCTCCCGCTGAGCTTCAGCAATTGTTACTGGAATATCCTAGTTCACTAGATATCAGAAACTCCCGAACTGTGTGGATAAACTCTCAAGATAAATAAACCCTAAGCTAGATATACCCGGAACGGTCTCGGACGGTTTCGGAGTCTAGCCTACCTGTGACACAGCGTGTGTCACAGCACGAACCTATAGATCAGTCAGCAGTCCAGTGTTGGTCCTAGGAGTCTGTCATAGGGGCCTGACCGGGACTCCCAGTCAGGGCTGCCTATACAGATTTCAGCACACCACCCCAGCACTGTGGGTGGTGACTGTCTAGGAGAGTGAGATAATGTAAGATAAGTTAGGGCAGGAGCCAGGTTGACAGACCTAACTGCTAATCCAACTGTGCAATTCTGAAACACAAATTGGAAACCCTCTAGCTAGCACAGGTGCAGAAACCTACGGGCATTGTGCACCCGCTAAACAACTGAAAGGCACCGAGCTAGCAAGCCAGAATATAATTGTAGATGTCAAAAGCAAAAGCATAAACCATAAAAATTGTTGAAGTCACCGGAGTTCCGCACACCACCATGTTGGTGTGCATCCAGATTGAACAAGAAGTCAATCGACAGCACCAAAGTAGCCAGCTGTGGTCTCAATCAAGTCGGACCCGAAGGGAGGGTTCCCGAAAGGACCTCTCTCATGTAGAGCCACACCGTAGAAGAAGGCCATGTCGAAGCTCAAATCTGCCTGAGCAAGATCCTGAAAGATGTCAGGGGGCTCAGGCGGCTCAAGCGGTGGCACATTGTCAGCCACAAAGAAACCCTGAGCCGGGATCACGGATTCAACAAATTCATTCGTGGAGAAAATTGACGGAGTCTCCCAATCGAGATCACCACCAGGCGAAGGCAATCCCGCAGCCGACTGAGCATCGGGCACAGCTGCCACCCCCATGATCGAGATGCAGAGAACGAGGGAAAGGAGGAAAGGAATTCCCCACGGCCCAACCGTGGCAGGAAAGCCCCAGGGCGGCTTCCCACAACCGTAGGACCTCTGCTCGTCTACGGGCGGCCCGGAAACATGATTGGCCGACGGAGGCGAACCCCGCGGCTTCAGCCGGAAGCTGCCGTCGGCAAAGTCCTCGTAGTCGTCGGTGTCGTAGCCGGTGAGGTCAACCGGCGCGATGGCGGCGTGGTTGACAGTCTGAACGAAACCAGGGAACTCACCGTCCGTCGTGGCGCAGTCACCCGCGCCGATTGAAGCGGCACGGGCTTCACATCCTCCTCCTGCGAGACAGGTATAGCAGGGGCCGGCACGGCGGATGCCGATGCCGCCGCACCACCTGCCGGAACCTGCTCCTCCGGCATGCCCCCCGCTGCCGCGGGGCCGCACACCAGAGCCGATGCATGCGGCTCGAGAACCGCCGGTGGTGGGAAGGATGCGTGGGTGTAGTGCACCTTGCAGCTTGCCGCGGCATGGACCTCCGCGGCGAGATCGTCCAGCCGCTGATGAATGTCGTCACCTGCGGGCTCGTCAGCAGGCTGCTGCGGCTCTACCGTGAAGCCGTAGGCGGACACGTCGATCCCGCCCACCGCACCCGCACAGAGTACCGCAGGCGGCCCGTACGTAGATGCCGCAGTGGCAAAAGCCTCGGCCCCATCATCCGCCGCCTGCTGGAACAGGGCACACATGGCCAATGCACGCACCCCCTCCGCGTCCTCCTCGTCGATGGGAATGCAGAATGCCGCGGCCGAGTGCGGGGGATGCTGACGCCCGCCCAACGGGCAGTCGCGGTAGAAGTGATACTGCTCACCTTTTCCCGCCTTCTTGCACCTTCCGCAAAAGGGCTTCGCCTTCTGGTCGTCACGGTCGAAACCGACCGCAGGCAATGGGTGCGTGCCGACACGGAACCCCCGCTGCGTACCGCGCTGCTGCTGCTGCCGCTGCTGACGCTGCGGCTGCTGCCGCTGCTGCTGCGCCGGCAGCGCGTCCGCCCCGCGCTGTTGTCGCAGCAACTCCTGAAGCTCGTTGATCTTGTTGAGGAGGGCACCGTACTCGGTGCTGGAGAGCTGCGCGGAGATGCCGCTTTTGCCCGAGACTGCCTTCCCCGCCCCCGTCTGCGCCCAAGCCTGATAAATCTCCACCACAAGGGAGCGGAGAGACGCCAAGGAGACGTGCGCGAGATCGGCCGCGAGAGGGTACCGCACCTTGACCGCGGTGTAAAACACCGGGTCCAGCCGGTTGTACAGGGAGAGCTTCCTGGTCTCCTCGGTGGGTGTCCAGTCCGTAGCTTTGTTATCCCGCACCAGACGCTGTTCCCGAGCCAAGATGGGCTGCGGGTCAGTGTCTGCGGGATAACGTAACGCGGCGTGCTCCTCCTGGTGCGACTCACGTAGCGCCACCGGCACGCAGCCCTTGATGATGTCCACAAGAGCTCGCCGTCCATCACGGTCAGACGAGGCGTCGGTGCCAGTCAGCCAGACGTAGGCGTTGCTGTGCTTCTCGACAACCAGAGCCAGAACGTCGTAGAGCAAGCCGTTGACCTTGGTCACCACACGAGCCAGAGGGTCGTCGAGGTCAAAAGATGCCAGCTCCAGCCCAGCTGAATGAAACTCCGTACGTAGCTGCACCACCAGCTCGGAGAGGAGGCCAGCGTCGTCCGTACCGCGAAAATGGTGCTTCTTGTCACCAAGGACATCCTCGCGGATACCCTTGGCCCACTGGCGGTGAAGACGCGCCTTGTAGACTTCGTCAACCAGCTTGCTCTGCTCCTGCAAGTACTTCCTGGTCGCCACGTCTGCATCCTCGTTGGAATTCGGAGCGGGGTTCGGAACAGTTGGCGTACGCACCGTCGGACCGTTCCGAACTCCGTCTAATAGCCTCAGCGAGGCGTCGATGTCACTGTCCCTGTCCAGGGACTTCTTCGCTCGGGTTAACATACCCATACTCTGAAAAGCCAGAGGGGAGGTGGTACGCAGTCGTGCGGTTGGGTGTGGTAGCGGAAAAATGGTAATGGTCAGCAGCGGAGAGAAGCTGAGAGAGTGGAGCGGCGAGGGGCACTCGAAGATGTCGTCGAAGTCGAAGGTGTCGCGAACACCAGCCCAGAAAACAGTAACCAGCAGGGCCAGTGCCGGTGCAAAACTGGATCCGAACTTTGCTAAGACTAGTCCGTAACGAGGCGCGGTCCCCATGGCCGCCACTCCCAGTTGCTTACCGCAAACAATTCATACCATAATTCCTAGTCGCACCCAAACGCGCATGCGCGCACCACCTCTCCAAGCGGCCGTTTAGCCAATCATGGCCAAATCAGCAAGTGGAATAAAAGCGTGGATGGGGCCACGACCTACTGGAATATCCTAGTTCACTAGATATCAGAAACTCCCGAACTGTGTGGATAAACTCTCAAGATAAATAAACCCTAAGCTAGATATACCCGGAACGGTCTCGGACGGTTTCGGAGTCTAGCCTACCTGTGACACAGCGTGTGTCACAGCACGAACCTATAGATCAGTCAGCAGTCCAGTGTTGGTCCTAGGAGTCTGTCATAGGGGCCTGACCGGGACTCCCAGTCAGGGCTGCCTATACAGATTTCAGCAATTGTCCTAGCACTTGCCTCTCGTAATTCTTGTTCCTCACGTTGCCTTTGCAACGTGAGTAGTGTTGATTGCTGCTCACAAGCCGTGGTGAAAGCAAGATCCACGGCGTTGGCTTGAGTAGGGGGAGGGAGCTTGGTTTTTTTCGATTTATCCTCACCTCCAATGGAAGACTCCCCACCGACAGCATCGTCTAAAGCTTTAACTATCTTACTAGTGTAGCCATTGGCCTCTACTACTAGCCACCAATAGTAGACGCCAACATCACAAGGCTTCCCTTTAAGGGAGTTCATGTATAGCCATCGCTCGCGCTCGTTCTCCCCACTTTTGTTGTAGTTAGCTTTCAAAATAGTCAACAATGGACGAACGTCGTCGTAGATCGACTTTAAAGTTGCAGCTGGGCGTGTGTGCACAAGGGTGTTGGGGTTAATGTTAGAATAGTGTAGGTCGTCCCAAGTGTCATCAATAGCATCGGCTAAGCTAACACGCACAGAGGAATCGTTGTATTCATCAGCGATAATGTCCCCCACGTTTCTAGTGTTCCTATCGTCCAACAAACCCATGGTTTGTGTGTCGAACAGCCTGTCAATCGTCGTGCGTAAAGAAGGAAGCACAAAAATAGATGCTAAACGAACGCGCTCAGTGACGATTAGGGCTGGCTGACGAGTCTTGTGATCCTTAGCACAAACAAAGCACCAAGTCAAAGGGTAGATCTGCGCATCTTCGTCAACGACCTCGAGATCCTCTGAGTTGAGGTCCTCTTCTTGGGTTTCAGGAGGCGACTGTTGCTCACTGATATCAAAGTCCCAAGAGTCCAGAATATCGGTCGCTTCTTCTGTCACTTCTCTAGCCATGGAATCGGTCACTTCTCTAGCCATGGGAATGGGCGCAGGGGTGCTGGCGCTGTTAGGGGGGTTGGGTCGTGAACCAGGAGGGGATGCTTTCGCTGCAGTTTCCAAGACCTTCCTCTTCCTGTATTCGCGCTGCCTTGCGGCAAGTTTAGCTAATTCTTCTTTACTCCTAGGTTTAGGCTTCACGCCAACGCTAGCTTTAATGACTCCAGAAGAAGCTTGAGGAACGTTAGCGGAATTGAGCTTTCGCCTCTTAGGATTGACGAATGGCGGGTTAGGATTTGCTCGAGAAACCTGACGCAAAGCTGCTGGGGAGGAACGTAAAATGCGATCGCTGGCAACAGTTGGCAAAGGCGACTTTGGTTGTGGGGAACCACGACCAGCCAAATCGGTTGCGGTAACAGTAGGAGACTGTGAGGCATTGTTCTCGACATGAATTTCAGGAACTGGAGAAGCATCCGCAATAGTAGGAGAGGAATTTTTTGAGGGAGAAGTCATTACGAATGGAAAAGTTGAAGGCTAAACACCTGCATAAGAAACCCCGGAAATTCTAGGTTAAACTTGTGTCTTTCCTTATTTTCGCGGGACGTAGCTCTGTCTTTTTGCCTACGTGGTCATGTCTTTTTGCCGACGTGGAACCCGAAAACCGACATGAACGACATGCGCGACATTAAATGCCTGTGCGCCCTTAAAAAAATTTTGATCTAACGATAGATTTTAAATTAACGCGACATAGGACGACAAAAAGAAGACAAAATGGGTCTACATGATCTTTTTGGGGTCTACATGATCTTTCGTTTTCGAAGACATGCAGAGATCTTGTCGTTCCCAAAAAGATGTTGTAGACCCTGTCGCATGTCTTCATGTCGCTTTTCAGAATTTTTCAACCAATCAAATCGCCGTGATCAAAAACGCGACATGAAGACATGTCGTCGAAATTCCCAAACCAGGACTAACGACGGGCCTCATACTGTGACACTTGTACAGCGTTTTCTAATCGGCTACGGCTACAGAGCCGACAAATGACACATTTGTAATGGAAACTCGGCCGCTGCAAGGGAAACTCGGCCGCTGCACTGCGTGTGGAAATTATAATGACATACGACTACCCTATACTAACCTAGCCCAAATCGGTACCCACAAGGTCCCACCTCTCACGGATGCTATCCCAAGGGGTACCACACTCCCGACACCACGAGACATAAAATATCCGGCTCTCTCACTCAGAGTTAGGCTACGGTTCAAATACTTAGCTGGGGCTGAAACCCTCCAAAGCTACAGGGTACCTGCTCATCGCAAGTCAGGTATGTCGGTAATGCACCAACACCCAGCTAAGCCTACCGTACAGCACTTAAAGCAGGAACTAGCATGAGGGTCCTTCGCAGGCCCCCATGAGGGATAACTGTTGCCAGCCTCTGCCAAACAGTCAGTACTGCACGGGTGCAACGCCGCAGCCTACTCTCTACGGAGCCTAACAAAGATCCGTCCGCCCTTCTGCGGGCCAAAAGACAATCTTCCATCCCATTGCTGCTAGCGCACTCCGATCACCGCTGCCACGGTGCTACCTGCTCAAGGGCGGGGGGCGGGACTTCCACACAGTTAACCAGAACACGGCAAGAAGCCTTCTCAGTCACTGAGACGGCTCTTATGGCCTCCGACCGATTAGAAAACCTCAGTTTTCAGATCGGTTCCCGGTGACTGTCATACTTCCAGTCACCTGTCACAGATCAGAAAACTCTCAGTTTTCTAATCGGCTACGGCTACAGAGCCGACAAATGACACATTTGTAATGGAAACTCGGCCGCTGCAAGCCCACAAAGATCACCACAAAGCAGTGCGGAAAAGGGGCAACTAAGAAACTCAACTAGCATTGCAACAAATTCAACTAGCATTGCAACTCAGCAAGACCGCCCTGCTGCCTGCCGAAACCAGAAGCCCAAACCTGCAAAATGTACCGACAGCATTAAGACAACACAGCAAAAACAATCGGAGTTAAGCACTCACATCGACACTCCGTCAAAACATCAAGACTCACGCAATCGCGGCAACGACGCCAAAACACGTCCACGAGACACATCGCCCCAAGAAAGCATCTACGCATCAAAGAAAGCACAATTAAGAAACTTGAAAAGCACTCAAACAAAAACTCGCACAATTCACACCACGCGAGACTCGTGCTCGCTTACAACGGCATCACGCCATACAAATTAGGGTTCTTCAAAATTCATTCCTACGTCCGGCAATTCCGCACAGACCAAAGTTCATTGCGATCACACGCCGACGTACGGCAACGGCACTCATGGCCAACGGCACTCATGGCCACACGGTCAAAATCCACCACGTCCACGGCCACGACCAGCACCGCGAGGCAGGGTACAACCGTTCTGGTGGTGCCCCCATTGGCGGCAATTCCAGCACTGGATCCTCACACCATCTTGGGGCATAGGAGGGGAAGGTACATTCACAACAGGATGTTCATAAGAAAAACGCTCCCCTGCTGAATTCCCCCTCGGCTGGTCGCGCTGTTTTGCTGCAGCAGCAGCCACCTGCTTCTCCGCCTTCACCAACTTCTCGGCTTTTCGCATCGCCTTGTCTTCCTCCTCGTTGTCAACATACGAGCGCAACTCCAACTTCTCGCACATCGGCCAACCCAACTCAGGCCCCTTGTCGCTGACCATTGCCAACATTTTGGCACGAGCTCGTGCTCGCTCCCTGCCCTTCTCAGCCAGGTCCATTACACGCTCAAGGGCCCTAATCGCGTCCTCAGGCAGCTCCAAACCCACCACCAATTGCTGAACGTCCTTCACCGCTGCCACCGTCGTGACGTGAGCGACGTAGTGGTGCTGGACCTCAGCATACTGCTTGCGCAACCCCTTGTCCTTGTCCTTTTCGTTCGTGGCCCTGGTCAGCTCCACACGATCAGACCCTGGAAAGTTCTCCAGGTCCACAGGCATTTCCCAAGGGCGCCCACGCTTTCCAGCCGCTTGAGTCGCGTCCCCCAACAATTGCGCCAACCGATTGGTAAAGCGACCCATTTGGACCATCAGCTTCCCCTGTTCAGGCGTAAGCTCCTCTCCCTCACCAAAAGCAATAATCGCTGCCACATACTGGGGTCGCGCCTCCAACTCCGTAATCTTGAGCTGGCATTTCTCAGCGTCCGTGTACCACTCCATTCCGCGCACAAAATTAGATAAAAATTCTCAACTGCGCTACGTAATCAGCGAACAAATTCTCACTACGGAACGCGCAGCGAGACACTTCCACACAGTTAACCAGAACACGGCAAGAAGCCTTCTCAGTCACTGAGACGGCTCTTATGGCCTCCGACCGATTAGAAAACCTCAGTTTTCAGATCGGTTCCCGGTGACTGTCATACTTCCAGTCACCTGTCACAGATCAGAAAACTCTCAGTTTTCTTATAGGTCCATTTTGCATTTAATTTTACAGTAGCTCTACAGACGAGAGGGAAGGCTAACCGTGACACTGTAACGTAAGGGTCTGACGTCAGTCTTAGGCGAGGGTGCACCCAAAAAAATAGGTGTTTTTCGACAGTCACAGTTTTTCGACATTTCGCTCATAAAATATTTCGATCATAAAGGGCAGAGGTTATCTTATATATATGTGTATACAACCTATATATGTTGTAATATCGGATGCCTCTGTTGCTTGGTGCATGCCAGTCGCTTTGTAGTAAGCCAGAGTGTAATTAAAAATATATATATGTTGTCTCTCGCTACAACATACATATATATACTCACCGACCGAGAAAGCATTTCAGGCTTTCTGTTACGCTCCCAAGAACGTAATAACAAAATGGGCTACCAAACCCTCTACAGTAGGGCTCTCCAATGCAACGCGTGTGCTTGAGCTTGTCTCCCCTTCTCTCGCCACATACCTCACTCAGCACGGAGCAAATGTGCGAGTGAACTTTCAAGACGTGGTCATAACAGCACAAGTGTCAATGTGTGCCCCCTCGAATTAAGTTTTCTCGGACACTAATTAGGTAATCGATGGGCAACATTATGCTTTCCACACGATGGACTGAGGCCCTTCTTGTTCTAAGGTATTCGTCGCATCCCAAAGTGTTCTGAGCTTGTTCATGACAGTGTCTTGGCTTTCGTCAACTCGCACCAGCCTTCTCTATCGAGTTCAGGCATCCTCAAGGCTGAAACACGTTTTGCAGTTCAAGTTTTGCTTTTGTTCATCAATGTTGTCAAAGCTCACAAGCTCTGGCCCATTTGAGTCAAGACGCAATTTATGTGCTGTAAGCAGTTGGATTTTTAAGGACTTAGCTTGGATGTAAGACGAACAGGCTTTTGGTGCGTTATTGATATGTCGTCACGTTTCAACTTTGCACTTCGAAGTTTTGGCTTCTGTTCTACTAGTCATGAAAGGAACTCAAAAGGAATTCAGGAAACGTGGGTGTTCGCAACAACCAGACTCTTGAACACGAAGGTTCTATCGACCTTTTTGTCTGATCCGGGTTATCCATATCGTTGCAGGCTGTGTGAGCGCGGTATTCGCACTGGCATGCGCGCTCTGGCTTGGATGGCTCCTTCGGAACGACACTGGCGAACTTTGTCACCTCGGTTCAACACTGTTTTGGCTTGCTGCCAACTTTTTTTGGATGTTCGGCGAAACTTACGATCACAAGCACGATTCGGACAACGAAGGCAATGCATACCACAAATATCTGAGTGCGGCAAGGTGTGCTTTGTGTCCTCCAGCGACACAGTCCTGAGCAGCAGCACCTATGCCGTGTTTCATTCTGATAAGTAACCTGCACGCGCTGTGAAAAGTTTCGCACGATGTCTATCTTGGTTTCAAAAACTTACTAAGTCGCCCCATTTGCTTGCGACATGGTGTGACTGCGCGCTGCACGTTTGTTCTAAAACATAAGTGTTTGTGCCAGCGCAAAGTGACTATGGCTTGGCCGGCATGCAGATCTTTGTTTTGGACTGCCCTGGTGATCATATTAGTGTTTTACACAAACCTATTTTATAAATTTCACCAAGATACCAGCCCAGCCAACGTCGGAGAGGGGAAACTCTTGATAAGTGGGGCAACAACAGCGAAATTTGGACCCGAATCTGAACCTGGAGATAGGCGTTTCAAAAGCATCTTCGAGAGTTTTAGGTAAGCCCTGAAGGAAACTTTCAACGCATCCTCATCCCAAGTGAGTGTAGCCTTTCCAAGTACAGGGATCCTCATCCGATGTGATGGAAGAGCTGCGTTGCCAAGTTGCCAAGAGCTAGCATACACTCCTTCCAGAGGTGTTGCCTCTATAGAATGTGTTGTAACCCATGCTACAGCTGCACCGCTA
This sequence comes from Cymbomonas tetramitiformis, assembly GCA_001247695.2. Classification (NCBI taxonomy): domain Eukaryota; kingdom Viridiplantae; phylum Chlorophyta; class Pyramimonadophyceae; order Pyramimonadales; family Pyramimonadaceae; genus Cymbomonas; species Cymbomonas tetramitiformis. The sequence continues at coordinate 33,639 of LGRX02012080.1, forward strand.
TGATAAAGCGTAATCAGCCTCCTGTACTTAGCCTCAGGCTTCTTTACTCCACAGCTCGCCTGCCACTATTTCGAAGCCCTGTTTTCCTGGAAATCTCCACCTACCATTGCTGCAAATGGAGTATAGCAAGGATATTTAGCCCCACGTTGTGACGTGAAACACATTAAGCCCAGCTCAACAGCTCAAATTCCATACCGCTGTGGAGACCACTCCTAAATTGCATGTTTAATGCACGTGCAGGGAATATGAGAGAGCGCACTTAGTGCTCTGGATAGTTAAAGATTTAATGTGGGCATATTCTTGGAAGTGGCCCTGGATATTCGTTGCCGCTGCCGCACAGCTGTGGGCCTTTGATATAGTATATCTTTCGCAAGGTGATCATTTCTCTCTTTCCGGCGGATAGCTCAAGGAATGTGGAGAAAGCTCAGCTATTTCTGTTTTGGATTTGACTCAGTCAGTCAGTGTCGGCATTTAATGCTCACTATCTGAAAATATTTTTTGGAGTGGATGCAGCTCCGTGTGTGTCACTACACTTGTGGGGAATACACGGCATAGATACCTTTTACACTTTGTCTCCCATGTATGCAACTTCAAACAGCTCTCTACAAAGAAGTATGTCTCACCCCTCCTGCAACGTCAGAGGAGGTGTTGACTAAATATTTGCTTTGTGAAGCAGGATGGGTGTCAGATTTTCTCTTTGCTTTCGCCATTGCCCTATGGCTCTTTGCCAACATATTGTGGGCATTTGGTGAGATGTTCTTTGCCTCACACACGCATGTGGCGAGCTTAGGATCAGAACCTGGCTTACTGAACATGAGGTATCATTTGCTCCCCTTGGCTTGCTCCCCTTCTTCGCTTGATGGAAAAGCGGACCATGTGAGCTTTAACACCAATGATGATGTGTTTTGGTGCTTGATAACGACCAAAGAATTCCTCATCGTGTTTCCATGTGAACTTGGGTAGAAATCCTTTGAGAAATCTTCCCTTGTGGCACCTTTATGCAATTTGGAGGTCCACTTTGTCCTCTGAATGTTGTCCTTTATTATAGGGTACCATCACTCATATCACATGGCAATTTTTGTTTCCTACCAAAACTCCCTGAGCGAGGTACAAAACATTTAGCAACCAGTTGTGGACGGTAAAGCAAAATAGCTTCATTGACTGATATTTTCCATGATTTTCTGTTGGGATGCAGATGGTGGGCATCTTGGATCATGGTGTGTGCACTGATCCCCTGCGCCGTGGCATTTACCCACAACTTTAACCTGTGGACAAGAAGGACTTGAAATCCATGATTGCAGAAACATGAACAGCATCTATTAATATGATAATAACAGAATCTAAAGCGCAATGTGGATAGATGCCTTAGTAGTCCTGCTTCTAGGATGGGGATGGACTCGCCCGCCCTAAGTGAATTCGTGTTCCGCTTCTTGTATCAAGTTTAACCAAGAGCATGCGTCTACCGCGGCCATAGTGGTTATATAATGTGGAATATGTCAATCAAGTGTAGATACCATTGATATCGACACCCACCCACACACACACACACACACATAAGACAGTGTTGTTACAAAAGAGGAAGACATCCTCCTTGAGGACATTATTTTAGGGAGGTCAGGTTCTCACCTTTCCTCCTCATTCAAGCGTAGGGGATTCAGGGTGGTTTCTTTCCTTTTCCCGGCGGCTTTCTTGAGAGTTTGATGATGCCATTGGCTCATTGTACCGCTTGTGGGTGCAATTTTTTTTCATTGATGCATTGGCTTCTTTGTAGTTGAATATTATCTCTTTTAGTATATCCGTGTTGTGTTCATAGACTTCCCCTGTGTGTCCTAGTGTGTAGTGCCATAATATGCAGGTCAACTTTCCCCTCGATGAATCCTTATCTGTTGAGTCACTCCACCAGTGGTGCATATTTCGTATACTTTATATGTCCATTGCATTGTACCACGTTATATCCCAAACATATATATATATATATATATATATATAACTCGGGCCTGCTCAACCGGATTACCCTCGGGTAGATTCGAATGGGACATTTATACGATGTGAAACCCCTTTTACATTCTAGGTTTACATACTTAGTGGGATTAAATCCGAATGTATAAGTTCCAGATCACGATTTAAAGTAACGGGCGGTGTTTCCGAGGAATAATGTTGGGTATCATTTTGAAGGTATTTTAAAGGCCAAGCTCATAGAGCGCTCAATTAGCGCTAGCTCGGTCGCACCGCACCACTTTATATTTAAAAAAAACCTCACTTTTGAGGGGGTTTTAACTTCGCTTTCACCACTTTCAAAGTGAAAACAAACGGAAAAAACATGATGTCGGGTGTACGATTCATGCCAGCATGGTGTGCATTCTGTGCAAGGGCGTTTTAATTGGGTGCGCTGCAGCGGTGTAGGATCCACGTAAACAGACGCCTTTCTGATGAGTATGCGTTTTTGTGATGAATATTAGGTTTTGGACAGGGTTTATACATCAATCACCTGTTTTGAGGAGGATTTATACACTATTCACACTGAACGATATGTTCAGAGGATATTCTTTATATTACCATCGCAACGGCCTACACCCTCGTGCCTACACGGCTGAAATTGGTCTAAAAACTCCAAATATTAAGTATGAGGCACCTGAAGCAAAATAGTCCTTCCGTATCCACATTCCCTTCGTACTATTGGCGAGTAGAGGTCCTAAATATCAGACGTCCAACATGTCTATCGATGTGGCGCAATAAACTGCCGTTTCTGTGTATCAGTCTAAAGCTATATAAATGTATCCATCTCAACCGTCAAATAAAATCATTATAATGTCTATTTCAATCCTGCGTACAGTAATAAAGTGAAAGCCCAAAAATCTCGGGTAGCGTAAGCTGCATTTGGTATGGAATGGCATTTATACAAAAGTTTTGGGTCAAGTAAGATAGCGAGAGACAAACAGACGCAAACGCTAACCTGCTTAACCTTCGGAGCTCTGGACATTAACCGTAAGTCACTGTTCAGCGGCAGTTAAGTTCGGTATACTAACGTATACCGAAGACAGCGTGACTTTGCATATTTCTTATAATACGTGTTAGGAAGAACATATTTTTCGCGCGAGCAAGATCCGTTCAGAATCTAGGATGCTGGGCGGTTCTTGTGAGGGGGGGTAATGGGCGCGCACCGGGCCAGCCGTCTCGATTCACGCCCAGCGGGGACGCATGCATACTGCAAAACATGAGCATATCACACATATCACATGCATGTTAGAAACCATTTTTGAGCATGTGAAGCGCACCGTGTCACGTCTAGCGGAAACGCGGATGTGAACCGCGTCCACGTTTCCGCTAGGGTTTCTTCCCTCATCCGCGCGCTCGCTTGCAAGCGAGCCTGCGCATCGGATGAGGGAAGCGCTAGCAAAAATAGTATTTCATATGTGTTATCTTCCCTAAATAAATTGCACAGACTGAACGGTCAACCCCACATCTTGCTGTGGGCTGGCGCGTTCATTTGGGTATAGCGGGCGGAATTTCAGAATTTGAAACCCGCAATATTTGCGATATAGTCTATCATTCTTCACGAAACGAGTACCCATATATTAAGTAGGAATATGTGGTAATAATTTATAGCAAAAGATTACTTAGATTGATATACCATCTCAGAGATATTTCGACATCGTTGGGCATGGGCAGCGCGAGAGAAAGCGTTCCGCCTTACGTAAGTTAAAACCACATATTCAACAAATAGCAATTATCAGATTCCCCACCTGACCGCTGACGAAAGCAATTCCCCGTTCGCGTTTCGCGTTCCCCATTCATTGACGCTGGCGGTCTCAGATGGCGACAAGCCACCGACTGTGTCACTGTGACTGCCACGTCATATCATTAGGATGGGGCGCAATTGTCATGATGACCAGATATTTACGGCATCTTTATATATTTTTATTCCCTGCATCGCGGCCAGATCAGTGGTTCGAAAGTATACAACAGTTCTTTCTTTGTTGGTTCAGTAGAGTGATAAGGCAGTTTTTCTCAACAGAGTCGCGATAGTTTTGCGACGAGTGAATGTCAAACTATTCCCCGAGCCTTTCATGACGTGTTATCTACGTGGCAATAAAAGTTCAATGTGAAAGTGCTCCTCGTGAGAAGTGCCCTCGTCGGATTTGAATGTGACTTTCAACGATGTGAAAGTCGCATTCGTATCTGCCCGATGGTAATCCCCCCGAGCGGCCCGGAGAAGGTGAATCTTTTGAATAACAGTGTTGATAAGGTCGTCTTGTGGCAACCCGGTACCCTTGTCAAAACATTAAATGCCAGTCCGTCTACCCCTTCTATCATCACTATGCATACATGTTTTTTATCGCGTCTGGGGCGCCCTATGGACTTGGCATGTTTCCCCCGGCATCACTCCTCAGCATTCTCCCCTGATTATGACCCAGTATGAGATTGGCATCACCATCTCGTGGCTCGTTCCTCCCGCATGCTGTGCAACCCACATGGCACCAGAGAGCTGATAAATCGCCAGTTCGGAGTTAGGGTTCCCAACTGATTATTAGAGCGGTATCGTTTGAGGTTGCAAAGTTAATATGCACCTTACCCACTTTGATGTCGATGAAACCGATGGTGCCCTCAGAATTTGCGTGGGTCGAGGCCTTCAGGGTTAAATTGCTTTATAGACCCTACGGGGGTGCAATTCTAGATGTTACGCGGATCGTGCGAAGTTTGATTGTAAGCACGAATATCGTCGGAATGGATCCGTTAAAACATCGAGATAAGTTAAGTTGATGATATTGAAAACGATAGAAGTATCGACGGTGTTATTGTTGTATACCCATGGGGTGATATCAGTGTATTCCGAAACCCTGACTAGTTTATCGCGCAAAGTGCATACGACTCGTGTGCCGTTGTGTGGCATCCTTGAGTTAGAATATGAACTTATAGATATGTATATCATATGTCGATACGCCGATACAAATAACACGCCGGACACCGAGTGGTGTGTTCAGGTGATGTAGACTGGCTTGTGAGAGTGAACATGATGAAATCTTCGGTTCAGTGCGACGCGACTTTCGCTGCACGATCGCACAGACATATTCCACGCTTCAAACGGCTTGTGCGAGATGGTGGTGAGGATAAATGTGTTCAAGACCACTTCCGTGGTACGGGAAACGTGTCGGTGTGCACTATGTTGCCGGGTAAGGCATGAACTGAATTCGTTTTCGGTTCTGGGGTAAAATTGAAATGAAATTTCACCCTCGGACCGAAACCGAAAACATAATTTGCAATTAAACAAATAACCTCGTCGGACTCTCGCAAGTTTTTAGAATAGTTATTACACATGTACGCGAGCCACTATGCCAAGTTTCAGGCCGTGGCAACGTCTCTAAATACCAAAAGACGGTGCTCGTCGGTCCCGGTTTGATTCCGGTCGATATGCATAAGGGGTTTTGGCAAACCCAAAACCCAAACCCAAAATGGCAACTTTTGTGATGCGTGTGCTGCTATTTGCGTGCTCTAACTTTGCAGTATTCCGAGCATACTTCTACGCAACTACGTTTTTTTGCTAGGCAGCCGGGCGACTCCCCATCCAGCAGGCTGTGGACATTTTATGGAGGATGGACGTGCGTGAAGGGACCTATCAAGTAGAGCACAACAGAAAGGCCCTTCAGTGACCGAGAAGCTTTCACAAAAACTAGCGAATATTAATAGGACATGGATAAATAAATATCCCGAGTTTCAGCTCCAAAGAGCTCATATGGAACTACGACCCGTCACTGCACATTTAGGGTTTGGGTTTTTGATTGCGAGAGACGCCCGAAAAGCGGACATAATTTAAGACACGATATTCTGGAGGGTCTACCCATACACCACCTAAGGGTCCCCAACACTTTTCTCCAACCCCGAAGACTATGAAAAGGTCCGTGTTTTCCTGGTGCACCGAATCTCATCATCACCCCCCGTTCCTTTGCAGAGCTCCATCTCTCTGCATAGTCCTTCATATTCTGCAATTTGGTGCATGTCATCACGCTACTGACGTGGTCTTGCTGCCCCTATCTTTTGCATATTTCATCCTTCTTCTGGCTCCTGCAACGCCCGTTGAGCATTTGCCGTCATCCCCTTGTTCGCCCTGCATGCTTTGTGTAGGTTGGCGTTTCTCGTGGTGGCTGTTGGTTTTCTTGTGGCCGCAGTTCTTGCATGAGCTGCCACTCACACATGTCCTCTTCGGTGTCACAACTGCGTTCATTTTCAAGGTAAGCGCGCATGGTTTCTTCCTCTACATCTTCCTCCGCGTCTTCTAATGCGCCCGTGCCATCTACATTCTCATTCTGTCCAGGCGAGTCACCTCATTCAACAATCGAGGTGACAATGTCGACTCGCGCCCCATCGTATTACTAGTTTTGCGGTGGCTTCTAGGTTTCTTCTGTGGGCCTCACTCGGCCACCTTTTGCTTGACCGCATTGCGTGAATGCACAGTAGTTTACAGTAGTTCCTTGAAATTAATTCCCTTGTGTCCACTACCCGGCCTTGGGTACATCACGATGTACCCAACGTATGCAGATTTTCCCGTGTCATTTGTGCACCGACCGCTTGGGCAAATGTCTTGACAATACCCTAAACCGATCCCTCATAAGCGGATGCGCGCATGCCGGCTATTTGATCACGTGTACTCAAACGCCGGCTACCGCCGTATGCCGCCGGAAAGAAAATGAAAAGTCGATATTTTTGGGTACATCCCTTGGGTACATCGATGGGGATGCCTCATATGTGCTCCTTAAACAATAGCATCGCCAAATCTAACGTTCGTGCATCATGTAGTACCCTAAAAAGCAAGTGTCATTCATTGGGTGGGCGTTTCAGCCAAAAGTTTCAGCTTCAAACGTCATGGCGTTCGATGTGTTCTTAGAATTTACCGAAAAAGGGCCGATTATACCGCAATGACTGGAATTTTGCTTATACTACCTGCCTCCTCGACGGCCCTTTGAAAATTTGAGGACCCATGTTGTCAAGTTCTCGACCTGCTCTTTCCGTAGTGTCTTATCAAAATTTTCATCCGAGGTCGCCTTGATCCTCAAAATGTCGGTTAAAGCAGCCGGTATCTCGTACATTGCCCCTATGAAATGTTGAGTTTGCCGAGTTCGGAACGTCACGAGTGGATATGCTATCGAGTCAAAATTAGCCCTGCGATATATTGGCACCCTGGGGAGGGTCTTAAGATAATATATTTTCATGTATTAATGACACAATAATGAATTTAGTCATTGAAACACATCGCGCAGCTTGGGTACATCGCTATGTACCCAGACCCTCCTGGGTACATCCCCATGATTGTACCACCGGGTAGTGGACACTTGGTCTTCATGCCAAATAATTTGTATTATTATTAATAATAGGGATAAGTCTACATCGGGGGCCGACATTTCATTTAAATCCACATCGGGGCCGACATCTCATTTAATCTACATCAGGCGGACACTTCATTTTAATCCACATCAGGCGGACATCTCATTTTAATCCACATCGGGGGTAGACATCTCATTTTAATCTACATCGGGGCAGACATCTCATTTTAATCTACATCGGGGGCTGACATGCCATTTTAATCTACATCGGGGGCTGACATCTCATTTTAATCTACATCGGGTGTAGACATCTCATTTTAATCCACATCGGGGATAATTATGCATTGCATTTCAATCCCAGATCATGCTCATCATTACATTACATCATTACATTATCATTACATCATTATCATCATTACATTATCATTACATCATTACATCATTATCATCATTACATCATTATCATTATCATTATCATTGCATCATTACATCATTACATCATGTAATCGCCATTACATCCCAGATCATCCTAGCATCCATGCATTACATCATGTACTTTCAAATGCATCAATTGCTGATGAGTGATGCCAATTGTAAGCATTCATTAATATTCCGTGTGCAAATGCATCACTTAATGATGCGTGATGCCAATTGTGAGCATGCATTATTTCATCTTAGAATGCTTCAATTTCATTGGCATTAACTTATCAGCACTCAGCACTGAATTCAACTTCTCAGTAGTTTAGTCTGAAGTTTTTCAACACTTCACAACACTTAAGAGCACTTAGCAATTGAACTTAACTGCACTAAGTTGGAAAGCTAGATTCTATTACACTTATCACTGCGGTGTCCTGCTTTACCGCACTTGCTGCACTTGGATGCCTTCTTGGAACCGATCCTCTCCAAGACCCCCAGCTTGCGCTTCTGCATCTTTGGGCGGCCCTTCCTCTTTGCCGCCACAGGTGGGAGCAGCAAGTCTGGGTCATAAGCAGGGTGCGCTTCACAATCCAGCAAGTTTGGCACAGGAGGGAAAACCATATGCGCGGGATACTGCATCTTCCACTGAGCGGTGGTCTTCAAGGGGTCCACGTAGTCCTCCCACTTCCTTCCCGTCACCCGCGCATGCGCCAAGTTATGGTGACAAGGCAAGCCTGACAATGCCGTGGCTCCGCAATCACACTGCGCCGACTCACCAGCTCTGAGCGTGCTAATGTAGCGCACCCCGGGTGTCACCGTGGAGGCAACCCTGGCAACCACCTTGTCAGTTGAAGTAAAGGAGATTCCGCTCGTGATGGTGAGTGCCTTCTCCATGGACTCCGCAACATCCAAGATCACGGCGGGTGGCAACTGGCCGGTGGCCGATTGAGCTTTGGCCTTGTTCTCAGTGAACCTCTTTTCACACAGGCCGACGGTCGTCAGGAGGGCTTTCGTCATGAACACACCTTCCTTAAAGTCTGCCCGCACTTTCTCATTGGCCGCGTTCATACACTCCACGCAGCTATTCACGGATTGACCGTGAAGCTTACCGCAAACCGCCATGTATTGTGACTGATCAGAGGCCTTTCCAAGGTACTCCGCTGCACGTGTGGAATACTGAGCCTTGATCCCTTCAAGCTTCGGGATCGTCGGTGCCTTCACCGCTTGCTGAAACAACGCCCGGGCTTCCGAGCCGCCAGGCCTGATCGTGGTGGACACACCCTCCGCACGGTGACGAGCACAGGTGAACAAAAGACTGCCGTTACACATCACGGTGTCCCAAGCAGCCGCCAAACCCTTGTCCTTATCCGAGACCTCTCGGCGGTCGGGGTGGTCATAGACGTCACCGTAGGCCTCCTTCGAGAAGATCAGTTGCATGCTATGCGAGGTCTCACACTCGTTCATGAGGAGACATGCGTAGTTCATAGGCACCACGTGGTGATTGGCGTCCCGAGTCACCGTGCTCATCAGGATCCCTGCTGAGTTGTTGCGCATATGCGCCCCGTCCCCAAAGCTCACAGGAATGCACTTGTCTAACGTCTGAATCGTCGTGCAAGGAGCGAAGGACCACCCGAGGCAGTATTGCTTACCCTCCTCCACGGGGTACTTGTGAGCCTTTTTTTTATCCCACCGATCACGCTGACCTACAGGCTTCGCCTTCTGCTCCTGCAAGAATTCCTTGTGCTCGATATCCACGAGCACTGCCTCCATTTCCTTGGCCCCCAGCGTGTGGACCTCGCACCTGTGTCCTTGCTCGCGAAGAAGCTGAGCAAGTACAGGCAGCTTCGCCAGCTCCCCTGAAGGATCGCCGTTCAGCTTCGCTCTAGCAATGGTCATGACGCTTTGTACGAAACTGCGAGTAGGGTCCAAGCAGAGATATCGCCGGAGATCGCTTTTCAGGCCGGTGGCGTCGTACTTAGGGTTCTCCACAAGCTTCCTCGACGCGATGGGGGCAAGTTGCGCAGGTGTGTATGCGGTGCTGGCAGTGCGCGCCTTCACCTGATTGAGAGCGGTGCAGGTGTGCGCCTGGAAAGATACACAGCGCCAAGCGCCCTCGGAATCCTTCACCTGCGCAGGCCTCCACTCCACACAGTGCTTGCATTCGGAGTCCACGCCACAGCCTGCGAGCAACTGGAGGTGACCTTTTCCATAGAACTTGCCCAAGCCCTTGTGGAAACTCTTGGCATACGAGGCGAGCTTGCCATCGCGCTCTTCCACCTCAGCGGTCAGAAGAAGGGCGCTGTCGCGGCTGCCAACAACGAGCCCCTCCTGGATCAGGTCACTGGTAGGAACAGCTCGCAAGGAAACCAGTTCGCGTGGAGGTAGAACCTCCGCCCCTCCTTGTGCTAGTCGAGTGGCAGCCTCAACCTGCATGACCCTACGCCGCTTAGCAGACAGGCGCTTCTGCTCACGCCGCCGATTGGTGTATGCTTCTGCTGGTTCTGCTGCCGCTCCTCCCTGCTGCACACCAACCGCCTCGTCCTCCACACCCTCCTCCTCCTCCTCCTCCTCTTCGGATATATTCAGTAACGCCGCGTCTTCCTCGTCCTCCGCATCTTCCTCGTCCTGGCTGGCAGACATGTTGTTGCGTTCAGCCTCAGCAGCTGCTGCAGCCTCTGCTAGCATTTCCTCCATGCCGTCTGGATACGCGGGAACAGTTTTCAAGCCGACAGTCAAATGCGAGACGCTGGATCGGCGGGAGCAAGAGAAGGTTGTGACGTTGAGGTTGGTGAACTGCAGGTCGCAGACGTTGTCAATATCATACACCGCAGGTGAAAGAAGCAAGGTTTCAATTTGTGTTGCGACATCTTCACCAAGTTGGAAGCTCTGAATTGTGAGGGAGGGGCGAGTGCGACTGCCAGTGCGCCCAAAGATACCAAAGCCATGTTCTGGATGAAATAATATATCCCCAGGGATCAGGAACGTCGCTGAATGCGCGGTTAAGAAGTCCGTTTGCGCCAGCTGTAAAACGTTAGGCAGGCAACCCGCAAGCTTCAAAAGATTGTTGTCTAAATCTGGGTCTTCTAGGTCAGGTGTGCCAGCAGTGGCGGCCGGCCGCACATCCTCTTCCACCTCGCGAGCAACAGTGGATCTCGCAGCGCGTTTCGGCTGCTGTTTTGTTGGAAGTGGGTCTGGAGGTGGTCTTTTAGCATTGCTGCGTGTTTCCCGCATGACATGCAAAAGAAATAATGCGGCTTCGTTGGCATTCACAAGTTAGGTTTCAGATGTAAGTGTGTCTACGCATGCTATGAAATGTCTACCCCCGATGTGGATTAAAATGAGATGTCTACACCCGATGTGCAACGTTTAGGCCTGTCTGCCCCCGATGTAGATTAAAATGAGATGTCGGCCCCCGATGTGGATTAAAATGAGATGTCTACCCCCGATGTGGATTAAATGAGATGTCTGCCCCCGATGGGATTAAAATGAAGTGTCTGCCCCGATGTAGATTAAATGAGATGTCGGCCCCGATGTGGATTTAAATGAAATGTCGGCCCCGATGTAGACTTATCCCTTAATAATAATAAAACATTTACGTCGATGAGTAAGGCAACGCCTTCGGAACGATCTACACGAGTCTGTTCCCCTCATACATGACTGTCTGCAAAGGCAGGAAGCATTCCAAAAAGCATGGAAGCATGGGCGGCTAGGCACTAATGAAGAACGTGTCTGCCGCCAGCGTCGGAAAAAACATCAGCAGGTCGCGGAGCTGATGCACGATGGGGATGGAAGTTTATTTAATTGATTATTTTAATTTATTGTCTCGTGCCTCGATAATGTGATTTAGTCCGCTGATGCTCATCCTTGTCCAGCCGCCGTTTGGCCATTTTTACATCCGCATCTTCGTTCCCGCCAATGCTCACCTGGGCCGTTCACGCATGTACTTCGTTAGCAGTACCACAGGTGTGCGGTTTGAATTCAGGTTTATGATTTTCAAAGCAATATCGTATATTACACCCCCCTGTGTCTATGTTCATCCATCACATGTATTTGTTTAGAATTTTGCTTACTTCCGGTACATGATTCGTTTCATCCCACCGCAAGGTAGTTGGTGGTGGGCTGATATTTCGGTTGGCGTAGCTCACGCTGTATTGTGTGCGTGCGTGCTGTGTGCGCGTGCTGTGTGCGTGTGTGTGTGCGCGCGCGTGTGTGAAGGAACTTTGGCATGCCGCAACCGCACGCACATCGCAGTATACGTGTTACCTCTCGAACGGTGACCCATCCGTTGCTTCGTGATCGTAGTACCTAATTTCATCGTCAAATAAAAAAATCGAAATAATCCAGATTTCGAATTTCGTCACACGTAGTCGTAGGGTATACTATTTGGACTTTGAAGCATAAGCCGGTAGGGTGACAGTCGGGTTATCGACGACTGCTCGCTGCAATCGTCTCCGATTCCTCAATTATCGCTGCAATGATCGTCAATCAATGATCAATGTCACTCGTCGCAATCATGGTGTAGCAGCACTTCCTCGACGCACTTTATGAGGGGTCCAAATGACGGGAAACAAGGCGTTGCAACTAACGGTTAGTTTGATTGAACAAGCACCCGTACATCCAGGGGAACCCAAATTTCGCGATGGTAGCGGTAGCCGCGGAGTTGCTAGGCGCACATGGGAATGTTTTGAACACAGCAAGCAGCTCGGCTCTTTTTCGGTTATCAAGGAAGCGCATATCTCGTTTCGTTAAGCATGGTAACGGTTGCTTGTTTGTATTGCGTCGTAACCGCAAAAACATTGTAACGTCGGAAATCTGATATATAGTAGCGATATACGCTCTTGCCTCTCGCACGCATCTATGTGCTCGCAGCAATGTAACTTGCAGCAGATAGGAAGTCTGAAATTATATTTTTTTCGAAGTCGAAATACTCTCAGTGCAAAAATCTGTCTCACAGTGCAAAAATCTGTGAGACGGAGATCAGCTATGCATAAACCTATGTGCTGAATCGATATCAGCTGGACTGTATATTCGGTGAGACAGATAATCAGAATAGATAACCCGTGAGAATACTCAGTCTTCCCGTTATATGTTCGGGGTCTAGGGTTCCGGGACCGGTGACAGTCATACACCCTAACTATAGAAATGACAGTCGGGGCGTCACTTCCAGCACACCACCTAGGGTGGTGACTGGCAAACTAGATGGTCACGGAACTGAAACAAACACCTACTCAGCTTCGGTGGAAATAAGCATCCTACAGGAGAACCTGTCCTTTCTGGCAGGGTAACTCCCGAAACTAGCAGTCAGTGAGGCATACTGCAGAATACAGATACAGTTAAAACCCTAAATTAAGCCCATCTTGGGGCAACCTGAACCAACAGCATCTCAATCTGGAGGCAGGCTAATCCAACCCCGTCAGCTCTAGCCACGTCGAGAGTGCCCGGGAGAGCCGGTGCCTCTGTTACAACGCCCAGGAGAGCTGGTACCACTGTCTGGCAAATCATGCGTAGAGCAAAATGAGAAAGTTGAGAAAGTGCCGATGTTTCTGTAGTCAGTTGCACCGGGTGCAACCAGCCGGGTCCTGTGCTCGATCGATGAAGAAGGTGCATCCTCGTCCAACTCGCCCCAGGCGGGTGGCACATAGAGCGGCGACGGTGGAGCACCACCCGGCGAGGGCGGTATGGTAACGATCGGAGCAGCTTCGGGTGGTTGCGAGGGACCTGGGTACCACGTCCAAAGGGTGCCGAGATAACCCCCATGGTCGTTGGGGTACCACCCCTCCGGCCGCCAATAGAGCGCCGGCGGGACGGCTGTGGGCGTCAGCACACCAGCACCACCGACCTCGTCGCCGGTGTGCTCCGGGGTTGCTGATGATGCCTGCGCGGAGTGACCTTGGGAAGGCATGGCAGTTGCACAAACAAAGCACAGCAAGCAGACTGCGAGAGATGTGAGGGCGGAGAACCCAAAACCCATCGGCGGTCTGCCGCATCCCAAGGCCTGCCGTGGTGGCGGAAGACCCTCGTCGTCATCCTCGGAGGCGTCTGCTGCCATTGAAACCGAGTCCACGGGCGCAACGGTCCCCATGCTGTGCATCGCAAGGGTCGGCTCCGGCACCGTGAGGTCCAAGTTGACCGCGAACTTGTCCATGAAGGACATGTGCGGCTCGTGCGCGTGCAACGCGCTGACGGGGTACAGTACATCTCCTCGTCGGACACCACCGACTGCGGAGCGGAGGGCGGCGCTGGCGACGGTGGTACGACCAGAGCGTCGGCATGGACCTTGTCATGGACCTTGAAGGTGTTGATGTTCACAGCACCACCAACCGCGCAAACCCCGAAGCGGGTGTCAGCGGGCTGGCGGCACTCCAGATACTCGTCGATGGTGTCGGGCACCTGCTCCTCGGCGACAGCGAAGGAGAAGGCGGAGACGGTGTCGTAGAGCTCCGGTTTGCCGTCTGCAATGTAGCAGACGGCGTCGAAACGAGCGGCGTCGTTGTTGTCCATGGCGTTCTGGAACAGCGTGGCGAAGACGTCATTCTCGCTGTCCGCAACGCTGAAGCCGTGTGCCCCAACATGCCCGCGTGGCCCGCCGTCCGGGCAGTCCCGATGCCAATGCTTCTCCGCCGTAGCGGAGCATGTCGGGTTCCGGCACAAAGGAACGAACGTACCGGTTGGCTTGTGGAAAGCCACCCTCCCCGAAGGCTTCCCACGGAAGGTCTGCGGGAAGTTGCCGTGCTCGGGAAGAGGCTTCGCAGTGAAGCGGACTCCGTCACCATGTTCACCTCGTCCGATGGCGTTCTTGTTGTCGTTGCGGGTCGTGAAGCCCTTGGTGTCGTCGACACGGTTGTGAAGGGCTTTGGTATCTTTCTTCATGTCGAAGAGCTGGTCGCGGAGCTCACTGAAGATGGTCCTGAAGTCCTCGTCGTCGCTCTGTCCAGTCAGGGTGAGGGCGGAGAACGTGCGCGCACCAGGCGGTACGTGGGAGTCCGCCCCGTTTTGTGCGTAGCACTCACGGGTCCATTGCTGGATGGTGGCAAGGGACTCCGCCGCACGTTGGTCGTGCAGCAAAAGGCGGTTGACAACCGGGGCATAGAAAACCGGGTCGAGGGACTTGATGTACAGGGACTTGACCTCCATGTCGTCGAGGGTGCTCTTCCGTCGAGCGGACCGGAGAGCGGCGTTGAAGGCGGCGATAGCCCGCGACGGGTCGAACTGGGTGATCTTGATGGCCAGAACGTCTGCGGTGCCCTGAAAGGGTCCGCCGGAATCCAGAAGCATCCTGGCGATCTCCAGTAACACCCGTTTCCCATCAAACGGGTGTGCCTCCGCCGAAGACTCTATCCAGTCTATCTGCCGCGGGCGACACCGGAGCGATGATGTACTCCAGTGTCGAAAACAACAGCTTGTTCGCCTCAGCGCGGACGGGCAGGGTGGCATCCTCCAGGTCGAACACCAGGGAAGAAAACGCGTCCTCCGCTCAGTGACGAAAATGTCCCGTAGCGCCAGAACCAGACGGGCGAAGACGGAGCTGACGTTCGACTCCGTACCATCAAAACGCCCATGTTTGTCGTCGTACACCTTCTTGATGACGAGCTTGGCGGCCCGCTCGTCGAAGGACTCCTTCGCCAGACGTCTGACCTCGTCGAGGAACATTGCTCCCGCTGATTGGGCAGCCGGTGTAGTCGCAACCGTAGGAGTGGCTGGCGTGGTCGCATGTCTGGCTGCGGCATCGTCGAAAATGGTAACTAGTGAGCGGCGTGCGGCCGCAGTGTGTGATCTCGTAGAAGTACCCATGATGAAATGACTATAGAGACAGGGTGAGGTGGATAATGCGAGGCGAGGCTAACGGTCTGGGCGACGGCTTGCGAGTTGTGGCGGGTCGTCGAGGATAAATCGGGGAAACAGCAAATATAACGCGGTCGTGTGGGACGAAAGGACGTGATCAATGCTGGACGGTATACTGGTGACCAGAAACAACAAAATCCAGCCCAACGATACTGCACGGAAAATAAGCTGCCGTAACGCGCGCCCCAATCGTCCAATCAACCGCGCGTCCGTAACTGAGCCATACCGCCCCTACCGAAAACCTCTCTAACGCGGGCCCCTCACCCCATCTCAAGCGTCGGCGTTTAGCCAGTCATGGCCAAAGTCGCAGTGTAAAATTAAGAGTGCGTGAGACCAAACCTGCTGAATATATCAGCTGGACTGTATATTCGGTGAGACAGATAATCAGAATAGATAACCCGTGAGAATACTCAGTCTTCCCGTTATATGTTCGGGGTCTAGGGTTCCGGGACCCAGTAGTTCCGGCAGTTGGTGGGAGACTTACGATGAAAAGTTCAGGGGGCAGAGGCAGTGTGCAGAAATTATACAACCATCACAAGATTTTCTCTTGAAAATATATAAATTAACTTTATAGTGGAGCGCCGCCTGAATTTTCGAAACACTTCGGACTTGACCGCGCTTCAAGTAAGCGGTGAAATAACCCCTTTGGGGCATTTTAAAGCAGCTCTAGCGCAGTATTTTTTTTATTTGGTAACAATATTTTGTTTCAGAATGTCCACGCCTTGTTGTGGGCCACTCTAGAAGAGTTTTACGCTAGCGCTTGGAACGCTCTTTGGCTTTGGGAAGTTTCGACGAGATGGTGCACTAGTACTACGATCTTCTAACAGTTGAGTTGTATTTTATTTCCGTTATATTGTATGGTAACATGACAATTTTCTAGCTACGCTTAATCATACGCGTTTGCACTCGAAGTTTCTCTTGTTCACAAATTCACAGATCGGCAGACCCTTCGATAGCGGAAAAACTGCTATTCTGACGGCGGTTTGGACTTTACCGGCGTCTTCCTCGCGGAAATCTACCCCATTTAAGTATTTTCATCACTTCATTTGGTTAACTTTCGAGGAGATGGGTGATCTCTTCGCAACCCTATCTTTTTGACGACAGTTTTTTTTCAGTTTGCATTGCGATCGTGGCATTAGCTCAAACAGAGCGCCAAACTGCGGTTTAAAGGTCTCGGTTAAAACCCGGGATGCCACACAATAGAAGAGTGTTCAACGACACTCGTTTACTTACCTTCTCCTTTTTGAAAGATTCGCAGGTTTTCAGACCCTTCGATAGCGGGAAAACCGCTATTTTCACGACTATTTTGACTTCACGAGCGTTTTCCTCGCGGAAAACTACCCCACGTAAGTATTTTCATCACTTCCTTTGGTTAACTTTTCGAAGAGATGGGTGATCTCTTCGCAACCCTATCTTTTTGACGACAGTTTTTTTCAGTTTGCATTGCGAACGTGGTATTAGCTCAAACAGAGCGCCAAACTGCGGTTTGGAGGTCTCGGTTAAAACCCGGGATGCCACACAATAAAGGTGTGCTTTCTATCTTCTTTTCACCCTCTTTGTTTGGACGTCCGATCTTTCCTTTTCTGTAGGCTTGGAGTCCTAACCTTTTCGTTCTTGCGTGCTCCATGTAGGAAAATTACGTTTCGAGTTTCCATCATCTATCTCTTTTACAAAGGTATGTTTCTTTTTACCAAAGAATGATCCTTGAACTGTTTGTTAAGGCCCTCAACAACTTGTTAAGGCATTGAACTTTTATTCAGGGCCTGAAGAAAAAGCTCAAGCTGAGGTCTCGGTGAAAACCCGGGATGCCACACAATAAAGGTGTGCTTTCTATCTTCTTTTCACCCTCTTTGTTTGGACGTCCGATCTTTCCTTTTCTTTAGGCTTGGAGTTCTAACCTTTTCGTTCTTGTGTGGTCCATGTAGGAAAATTACGTTTCGAGTTTCCATCATCTGTCTCTTCTACAAAGGTATGTTTCTTTTTACCAAAGAATGGCCCCCCTTGCTCATCTGCACCCTCCAGCTCAACCAAAGAATGAGCGGTGGGGGGTGCGCACACGCAAAGGGGGTGGGTTGAGCTCGAGGGTGCACACGCATAGGGGGTGGGTTGAGCTCGAGGGTGCGCACACGCATAGGGGGTGGGTTCGGAGCTCGAGGGCGCGCACACGCATAGGGGG
>LGRX02012080.1:52613-64626 GCA_001247695.2 Cymbomonas tetramitiformis
CACAAGCATCTTGGGGGGCACAGTGGACAGACACGCATCTGGGGGGGCACAGTGGACACACACGCATCTGGGGGGCATTGTGAAGACACACGCATCTGGGAGGCACTACAGTAATCACCCACAACAAACTATTGGGAATAAATGAATCTCGATCGTCGTCTAAAAACCTTCATTTTGACACAATTTTCGTCGTCTAAAAGTTATTGCCACGTCATCTGAAATGTGCCACGTAAGCGACACGTAAGCGACACGTAAGTCGTCCCGCAATTTTTATTACAAAATATTACTCAAATTAATTATTTGTGCATGATGCTTTCGTACTCGGCGAGTCCCGGTAGATTTTTTTGTTGCATTTTTGTTCATATGCGTGCATATCATGTACAAGTATGCAAATGTGGGTACATCCATGTGCAATTTAGGCCAGCATGCACGGTACACGTTTATGAATGTGCGTATTCAGGTGCTTCAATTCCCGTAAAATAAGTTGCAACTGAGATGGGTACTAGCATATGATACACAAATCTATATCATCATACAAATTTAATCAATATACACCAAATATTTGTCTATGAAGTCTTCTAGGCAAGAGATTTCGATCATTTCACAGTGCTAAGGCTATTATATTGCTGATACATTAGAATCTATATCTTCAATCCATCATTATTTGCAGCACTCGTAGAAATCGTCAAGCTCGTCGTCACGCCACAGTCACATGACAAAACCCCCGCAATGAACATTGCATGTCTTCCGCGCCCCTGTATTTTCATTGTAGTTGTTCCACACAACATCCTTAGTCATGCCCCTCGGAAGAAGATTAATATTCTTGTTAGGTAGGGTTATGTATCCCGTGTTGAGAAAACATATCCATGATGTAGGCGACAATACATTCTGCTCGCTTTGATGGCATGGCTTCCTAGCTAGTAAGATACAGTAGTGGCATTTCAAGGTGCGTCGCAAACGAAAATGTAAACGTGAGTTGTAAGGACAAGGTATATAAGTGCTTATATATACCTCCGTGGTGTAGCTGCCGTAGTTACTTTCAATTGCCGGCTTTCTGGCCTATCAGATGGCCTCTGTCAGTCAGGTCGGATCGAAAGCCCACATGTCACAAACATAGCATGGCACAACATAGCATGTCGCAAAAGCAGTAACAAGTTAGCAATTGGCATACAATGCCCAGTTGACAAAGGGGGTCGGATGGTTGTAGTCTGGCAATGGGGTCCACAACAACGCTGGGCTTTCGAAGAAAATGATAAAGATGAAGGCCTTGTGTGTTACTCCCATTCTGGCATTGCCTGACATGCAAGCTGCAGCGGATGGAGTCCACCCCTGTGTGGTTCAGACTGACGCGAGTGGAGTAGCACTGGGTGGAGTGCTGATACACGATGTGGGAAATGAGTCGTACAACCCATTACTTTTAAGAGCAGCAGGCAGTTCACTGGAGCCGAGCAAAACTATGATGCCGGAGAAATCGAAATTTGTATGTGCCCTTCATCACTGTACCACTCAAATCTGGAGACATTATCTTATCTGGACGGTTTTCAAGCTGTTGGGAGACCACAAAGTAATCCCTGGTATGGCTTATGGCTCCTAGAAAACCGGCTCAATGGAACACGGATCTAGTGGAGGTGGAACGGTACCGGAGATGGAATATATATCCCAGGTTCATTATTATGCGTTCCAGGCGCCTTATCTCGTCGACCTGACTATCATGAGATATCTGCCAGGGAAGGTCTGATTGAAGCTGGTTTGGTTCATCATTTGGTTCATCCTGTAACTGGACAACCTCAGCGTCGCCCGGCAGCAAACATAATAAGACTATTACTAATTACTGCCACTCTCGCTCATACTTTAGGGTTGTACGGGGAGGGGGGTACCGCTTTTCTTGTCCGCTGGGGTGGTGGGGTCGAGATTCGGTGCTTAACACTACTTAACTGTGCCCTGACGTTAAAGTGTCCGTTAGGGTGGTGGGGGTCCGGATGGTATCCCCCCTACGACAACAAATGGGAGAGCCCCCATTTCGCCCCGCGGCAGGGAAAGGAATCGCGTCAGGGACGAACTCCTCCGAGAGTCAGGGCACATATCTTCCTAGGATGACTCTCGGCCCGGAATCAAGAAAAACACGTGTTTTTGCTAATTTTCAAATGTTTTCCATACTTAAGGATGAAAAATCGACCGGCCCGCTTTCGGCCCGGAGCTCTTTTTGGGCGCTGCTCTCGGCCCCGGGCCGGCCAATCCCCATAAGATATGTGCCCTGCCGAGAGTGGTGGATCTCAAGTTCCCAACCGAGTAAAGGGTCGCAATACCCCAGACTCTTCAGACAAACCATAGCGAGGCCAGCCTTGTTTTATCTACGGGAGACTCTTTGATTTGGCTGGATTCTCCACTGCTATGGTTGGACGCAATACATGCCAAGCATACAGAAGGGTGAAAATGTGTATGTAGCTACTCTCGTGGCGGTGCATACGGGTCGGAACGTTCAAGTCCAAGAAAGTGCAGATCAAGAATCGGGAGGACAGTGCCACAGCGAATGAAAGCACTGGTCACAGAGGTTCCCAGCAGTCTGACGAAGATGGAACCCAGTGACATGCAAGATTGGAAATTAAGGACAGACAAACATATTTGACTTCCTGAACCAGGAGTATGTGCCATTTGATATGGACGCCTACTGTGATCTCAGTGGTAAGAGCATGCATATGTCAATCGGTTGTGGACGACGAATTGTTTGCAGAAGAAGTGGCGTGGTCTTAATCGCCTGGTGCAACACTCCTCGTTCTCATCAAATCATGTTACCATTGAGGCAGTGCTGCGCAAGTACGATCGTACTTGCGGGTCAGCCCCAATACTCGGGCTACATTTCTAGAAACATATTGCATGGGGTTTGCGCTTCTTGCTGAGCTCAGCAAGTCAGCATTCCCTGTTGACTGCATGTGCATGAATCAACAGGCAGTCAGGGTTTTATCTGGATTCCCTATATATCACACGTGCAACGAGGACTGCGTGTCTCCTGTTCTGAGGCTCCCCGGCAATAGCGGAACACTAAACGCGCCCCCCGGGACTGTTGGGAATTCAACCCAAGCTGTGCGGGGTTCGTCCCAACTCAGACTGCAGCCCCAAAAGTACCGTTTGATGCCAGGACCAATATTGCACAGAATTATGCACACGTAAGCAACTCCTTGTCTGTTTTAAAACGCCAAGCAAACTACGCAAGGCAAAGCATAGGAGACTCCGCAGGTTGCCGCGAGCTTGCTACACCCTATGTATAGAATAATTTTCTCGGCGCCGGGGATCATAATTTCCGTCACCCTCCCCAAAACGAATAACAATAATAACGGTGTGATGGAATGGCAAAAAGCAGCTCAACAGCTGAGGTCAAGCCGGTGGGGACGGGGGGGGTGGGGGGTAATTTCTTTGCCGTATCCTCTCGGCGGGTGTCTTTCTAGTAAGAACTCTGGTGCAGACAAATCTGTATGCAGATTTAAAGGAGCACCAGAGTTAGAGGGGGGAGCTGCTGGGTTGCCCAAACCCAAGAACACAGAGGTTCATTCAGCCAGAGAAATCTTCTCTGGACGCGCTGATGCCTTTCTTTCAGTAAGAACATAAAACCCTTCGGGCCAGGCCAAAAATGCTTCTGATCAAGTTTGATTTGACTTGAGGCGATGCAGTGCAGAGTGAAACCGAAGAGTTGCCACACGCCTGGCACCTGTGCAACTAGATCCCGTCCGTGGCGAGCTATCTCCCATAAATGCGCCTAAACAGGGCGCTGCACGCTCGGCAGTGTATGCAAATTTGCAGATAAAAAAATGTTTTTGACTGACTTGAAAATGAAAATGTTGCATGCCTGCCGCCTTTATGAGTGTTCCATTTATTGTCGCGCAAGGGTGGGGGGAGGATTTCATTGTTTTTGTCCGGAGAGAGGGTGTGGCGTGGTGACATGATGGTGCTTGCCACTGCTGATTAACACTGTGCATTGACATCTAAATGTCCACTGGGGTGGTGGGGAGTGAACTGCCATACCCCCTCCCCCCCCCCGGTTTGCGACAATGAATGGAACAACTCTTAGTTGCCAAGCGATCCCCCATACGCATATTCCATCCATGGTGTGCCGAGGGTCGACGGGGAGCCACCGTTGCTGTACAATACGCCACGGGTTGCGGCCGGGAGCCGCCGTTGCGTACGATGGCGACCAAAGTTGGAGTTGAGGCCTGACACAATCCACATTGTCATAATCCCAGAAAATGGCACATGTTTGATACCATGCCATCAGGAATGAGATGTCGCATGTTTGGTGCCACGCGATCGGGAGTGGGATAGGAAGGAGGGTGATATATCTATTTTGAAATCACCTACATGCTCAGTACAGTCCATCCATAATGGGCCGAGGGTCGATCGACGGGGAGCCACGGTTGCGTACGATGTATGGCGACCAAAGTTGGGGTTGAGGCCTGAAACAACGCACAGTGCTGGGAAATGTCACATGTTTGATACCATGCCATCAGGAATGAGATGGGGGGAGCGGGCAATGTTTTCATTTGAAAATCTCCTACATGGCCAGCACGTTCCATCCATAATGTACCAAGGGTTGGCGGGGAGCCGCCGTTGCGTACGGTGGCGCCCAAAGTTGAGGGCGGAAACAACAGCCCACAGTGCCCGAAAATGTCGCATGTTTGGTGCCACGCGATCGGGAGTGGGATAGGAGGGAGGGTGATATATCTATTTGGAAATCGCCTACATGCTCAGCACAGTCCATCCATAACATGCCGAGGGTCGGCGGGGAGCCACGTTTGCGTACGATGGCGACCAAAGTTGGGGTTGAGGCCTGAAACAGCGCAGCCACACGCACTGCGTGTTGGGGAATGTCGCATGTTTGATACCTTGCGATCGGGCATCAGATGGGGGAGCGGGCAATGTTTTCATTTGAAAATCTCCTACATGCCCAGCACGTTCCATCCATATTTTGTCAAGGGTTGGCGGGGAGCCGCCGTTGCGTACGGTGGCGCCCAAAGTTGAGGGCGGAAACAACAACCCACAGTGCCCGAAAATGTCGCATGTTTGGTGCCACGCCATCGGGAGTGGGATAGGAGGGAGGGTGATATATCTATTTGGAAATCGCCTACATGCTCAGCACAGTCCATACATAATGGGCCGAGGGTCGGCGGGGAGCCACCGTTGCGTACGATGGCGACCAAAGTTGGGGTTGAGGCCTGAAACAGCGCACAGTGCTGGGAAATGTCACATGTTTGATATCATGCGATCGGGCATCAGATGGGGGAGCGGGCAATGTTTTCATTTGAAAATCTCCTACATGCCCAGCACGTTCCATCCATAATTTGTCAAGGGTTGGCGGGGAGCCGCCGTTGCGTACGGTGGCGCCCAAAGTTGAGGGCGGAAACAACAACCCACAGTGCCCGAAAATATCGCATGTTTGGTGCCACGCGATCGGGAGTGAGATAGGAGGGAGGGTGATATATCTATTTGGAAATCGCCTACATGCTCAGCACAGTCCATCCATAATGTGCCGAGGGTCGGCGGGGAGTCACCGTTGCGTACGATGGCGACCAAAGTTGGGGTTGAGGCCTGAAACAGCGCACATGCTGGGAAATGTCACATGTTTGATACCATGCGATCGGGCATGAGATGGGGGAACGGGCAATGTTTTCATTTGAAAATCATCTACATGCTCAGCAGTCCATCCATAATGTGCCGAGGGTTGTCGGGGAGCCGCCGTTGCGTACGGTGACGCCCAAAGTTGAGGGCGGAAACAACAGCCCACAGTGCCCGAAAATGTCGCATGTTTGGTGCCACGCGATCGGGAGTGGGATAGGAGGGAGGGTGATATATCTATTTGGAAATCACCTACATGCTCAGTACAGTCCATCCATAATGTGCCGAGGGTCGGCGGGGAGCCACCGTTGCGTACGATGGCGACCAAAGTTGGGGTTGAGGCCTGAAACAGCGCACAGTGCTGGGAAATGTCACATGTTTGATATCATGCGATCGGGCATCAGATGAAGGAGCGGGCAATGTTTCCATTTGAAAGCCATCTACATGCCCAGCACGTTCCATCCATTATTTGTCAAGGGTTGGCGGGGAGCCGCCGTTGCGTACGGTGGCGCCCAAAGTTGAGGGCGGAAACAACAACCCACGGTGCCCGAAAATGTCGCATGTTTGGTGCCACGCGATCGGGAGTGGGATAGGAGGGAGGGTGATATATCTATTTGGAAATCGCCTACATGCTCAGTACGATCCATCCATAATGTGCCGAGGGTCGGCCGGGAGCCACCGTTGCGTACGATGGCGACCAAAGTTGGGGTTGAGGCCTGAAACAACGCACGGTGCTGGGAAATGTCACATGTTTGATATCATGCGATCGGGCATCAGATGAAGGAGCGGGCAATGTTTTCATTTGAAAACCATCTACATGTCCAGCACGTTCCATCCATAATTTGTCAAGGGTTGGCGGGGAGCCGCCGTTGCGTACGGTGGCGCCCAAAGTTGAGGGCGGAAACAACAGCCCACAGTGCCCGAAAATATCGCATGTTTGGTGCCACGCCATCGGGAGTGGGATAGGAGGGAGGGTGATATATCTATTTGGAAATCACTTACATGCTCAGTACAGTCCATCCATAATGTGCCGAGGGTCGGCGGGGAGCCACCGTTGCGTACGATGGCGACCAAAGTTGGGGTTGAGGCCTGAAACAGCGCACAGTGCTGGGAAATGTCACATGTTTGATATCATGCGATCGGGCATCAGATAAAGGAGCGGGCGATGTTTTCATTTGAAAGCCATCTACATGCCCAGCACGTTCCATCCATAATGTACCAAGGGTTGGCGGGGAGCCGCCGTTGCGTACGGTGGCGCCCAAAGTTGAGGGCGGAAACAACAGCCCACAGTGCCCGAAAATATCGCATGTTTGGTGCCACGCCATCGGGAGTGGGATAGGAGGGAGGGTGATATATCTATTTGGAAATCACCTACATGCTCAGTACAGTCCATCCATAATGTGCCGAGGGTTGGCGGGGAGCCACGGTTGCGTACGATGGCGACCAAAGTTGGGGTTGAGGCCCGAAACAGCGCACACTGCGTGTCGGGAAATGTCGCATGTTTGATACCATGCGATCGGGCATCGGATGGGGGAGCGGGCAATGTTTTCATTTGAAAACCATCTACATGCCCAGCACATTCCATCTAAATTATGCCGAGGGTTGGCGGGGAACCATGGTTACATATGGTGGCGCCCGAAATTTGAATTGACTCATATACAGGCACAACTTGCACACCAAGGTACGGTATCGGTTGCGCTAATATTCTGATAAATCGATTTATCAGAATATTAGTATCAATCAATAACTTTTTTTTGAATATCAGAATATTGACTATTGATTGATATATGAAGTCGAAAAATCAGAATCGATCAATACCATGCCTAAATAAATCGGTATCAATTGATCGTTGGCGTTGATTAATCACAATCGATTGATTGCTACATTGAAATCGCAGTATCGATATCAGAATTGGGTATTGATAATCGATCTCCCATGACACCTAAAAACGAATTGTATTGGGTCAATCCACAATGGCATTGGATCGATCGCCGTTGTAGGCTGACCGTGTGCAGTACACCTTTTATAAGGGGGTAGGGCTCCAGGCCTAGCTCTACTCAAACTCCAAATCGATCATCATCATGGGCAAACGTGGGCGTGGCGCTGTGCGGTCGAAGGCAAGTTCCGGTGTGACCCTGTTAGCTCAAGGAAAAGGGCGTGTGAAAAGAACTCAACTGTCTCCCTTTGATCCAGCCGGCAGTGACGATAACGTGTATGTAGTTCGTGAAATCAAGGCAGAACGCCTTAAAGGCTGCGCCCCCCAATGGCTAATAGGATGGCAAGGTTATACGGATAGGGAAGACACCTGGGAACCCATAGAAAATCTTGCTGGTTATGAGGTCGAAATCCGCGAATTTCGTGAACGCAAGAAGCAGGAGATTTCGGAGGTGGAGGCTGAAGAGATCGAACGCAAAAAACAAAAGAGAGAGCAAGAGGCAGCAGAAGCGATTACCGGTAATCACTCTCTCTTCCCCGTTCCGTAATTGTTACGCAC
The DNA here is from genome assembly GCA_001247695.2 of Cymbomonas tetramitiformis. NCBI lineage: Eukaryota > Viridiplantae > Chlorophyta > Pyramimonadophyceae > Pyramimonadales > Pyramimonadaceae > Cymbomonas > Cymbomonas tetramitiformis. The sequence continues at coordinate 60,712 of LGRX02012080.1, forward strand.
TCCGTCCTTCGTTCTGAGCCGCGACTGCGTGGCTCCGATATTATTCTCCGTCGATGGAGGGGTGGGATCCCTCGGTGTTTTTCGGGGCTAGCTTATTGCTTTTGGCTCATGCTTCTCGCTCGTTGCGTGGGGTGCTCGTAGATGATGGTTTCGAAGATGGTTATGGTGGCAAGCGGCGTTCTGCGGTCTGGAAGTACTTCCAGATCCAGATTGACGAGGCGACTAAGAAGATTATATATGTTCGGTGTACGCTGTGTCCACAAGGCACCAAGGCGGCGCATTACTGTGGGAATACCGCGAATCTGCGAGTGCATTTATCCTCTTGCCACAAAAACGAATATTGCCAGCTCATTGCAGCAGACTCTAGTGACATAGTGGACTTATCAGCGCACGGAGAATCCGAGGGAACACAAAGCACTATCGAAGCTTTGGTGCCAGTGGTGCGTGCGTCACAATGTATTTTCAAAACTTTCACTTTTATGATGATGTATTCTCTTGTATTTTTACGCAGCTTTTTCATAATGTATTTTTATTATACTGTATTCTCTTGTATTCTTACGCAGCTTTGTTCATTTCTTTTCGCAGATCACTCCTGAAAAACGAGACGAGCTCCATAAGCTCATCAGTCTGTGGCTTGTGCGATGTGGGCGACCCTTGAGCTTGCCTGAGAATGACCAAGAGTTCCGAGATATATTTTACTGCCTGACCAAAGGACAGTACGTCCCCCCCACGTATAACCTTGTCGTCCAGAACATTTTGAAGCTGTCCGTTGAAGGCAAGGAGCGCCTAGTGCGGAAACTGAAGGCATTACTGGAAGAGGGCATTCTTCCAAGCATCGGTGGCGATATCTGGTCACAAGGCGGCATAAGCATCTTCGGTATTATGGTGTATTTCGTGGACCGTAATTTCGAGTACAACGAGCTTCTCTTAGCAGCGATTCCTTTTTCGGACGTTCGCCACACAGGTCCTGAGTTGGAGAAAGCCACGAAGGTGGCTTGCGCCGATGTTGGCCTTGGTGAATACAACGCGGAGCTTGGACGAGATGCAGTGGACACAGTCAACGAGTATGTTCATGCTTCATGCTCTGACAACGCCAGCAATATCGTAGCTGGTTGGAAGTTCTTCGACGGCCACGAATGCTCGGACCACACCATTGCCCTCATAGTCCTGGCGTTCTTGGAACAAGTTGCTGTGAGAAAAGTGTTCACCAAATTACGGGGAATGACCACCCACTTCAACCACTCCGTGATTGGCTCCAAGTTGCTGAGACAATGCCAGAAACGCCATGAAGTGACTGAGTCTAAGCCGCCGCAAGACAACGACACTCGCTCTGGTTGGGGGGGTGCTTGTAAGCAAGCCACGTGGTACTATAATAATCAGGTATGCATCACTCTGCACTTCGTTGCTCCTTTGCGTGGCATCCTCGCTTGTGTGTTGCAAGTGTCAAGCATTCTCCACGCACCCCTTGTAGATATACGTTTATTTTGTGTGCGTTGGGGTGCGCGCGTCGTGGACACAGACGGCGATTCAGATGTACGACGTGGAGAGTCCTGTGAGGGCGGCCACTGCTGCTCCTAATCCTGACGGCAGCGCATATAAAGAGCACCAGCTCTTGATCCACGAGTGGGACATCGTGCGTGAGGCGATGTACATTCTCTCGCATGCCAAGGTTGCGGTGGACATTTTGCAATCCAATGCACACCAAAATGCCCATAGAAGTCGATCGGCAAACTTTTTGAAAATTCTGAGATAAATTTTTCGTAAAATGTACATATGGAGAATATGAAAATCGAAAAAAAAAATGGGTTCGAAAAAAAAGTGGGCAACTCATCTTAGGATGAGTTGCCCTCCGCACGTTGGCAAAAATAGGCAAAATTGGGGGGGAACAAGACTACGTCGGGCGACTCATCCGCGGATGGGTCGCCCTTTGAGCGAAGAGTTGAAGGAACGCTCATCCGCGGATGAGTCGCCCGTGGGCGAAGAGCTGAAGGGCGACTCATCCGCGGATGAGTCGCCCTTTGAGCGAGAGAGTTGAAGGGCAACTCATCCGCGGATGAGTCCCCCTTGGGCGAGAGAGCTGAAGGGCAACTCATCCGCGGATGAGCTGCCCTTGGGCGAGAGAGCTGACGGGCGACTCATCCGCGGATGAGCTGCCCTTTGGGAGAGAGAGTTGAAGGGCAACTCATCCGCGGATGAGTCGCCCGTGGGCGAGAGAGCTGAAGGGCGACTCATCCGCGGATGAGTTGCCCGTGAAGCTGGGCGACGGGCGACTCATCCGCGGATGAGTCGCCCGTGGGCGAGAGAGCTGAAGGGCGACTCATCCGCGGATGAGTTGCCCCGTGGGCGAGAGAGCTGAAGGGCGACTCATCCGCGGATGAGGCGCCCTATGGGCGAGAGAGCTGAAGGGCGACCCATCCGCGGACGAGTTGCCCTTTGGGCGAGAGAGCTGAAGAGCAACTCATCCGCGGATGAGCTGCCCCGTGGGCGAGAGAGCTGAAGGGCGACCCATCCGCGGATGAGTTGCCCCGTGGGCGAGAGAGCTGAAAGGCGACTCATCCGCGGATGAGCTGCCCGTGGGCGAGAGAGCTGAAGGGCAGCTCATCCGCGGATGAGGCGGCCCGCTGGAGTGGCAGAGCTGAAGGGCGACTCATCCGCGGATTAGGCGCCCGCTGGAGTGGCAGAGCTGAAGGGCGACTCATCCGCGGATGAGGCGCCCGCTAGTAGAGTGGCAGAGCTGAAGGGCAGCTAATCCGCGGATGAGTCGCCCGCCGGAGTGGCAGCGCTGAAGGGCGACTCATCCGCGGAGGAGTCGACCGCTGAATTGGCGGAGCTGAAGGGGACCTCATCCGCGGATGAGGCGCGCGCTGGAGTGGCAGAGCTGTTAGGGATATGCTGGGGTTTCCTGGACGCGCCGAAAGTCTTTTTTAGAAATAAACAGGCGGAAATGTTTACTCATCCGCGGATTAGTAAAGAGCGTCAATAGAGAGAAAACCAGTTCCTTCCGCGGATTCAGTATCGTCAATGCGCGGAGAGCTGAAGGACACGTAATCCGCGGGCAACGAAAAATAAACAGTCCGTACAAGAATAACGCAAAGAGCGTCAAGGCAGAAAATAGTTGCTTCCGCGGATTTGGTATCGTCAATGCGCGGAGAGCTGAAGCGGACAAGTAATCCGCGGGCAACGACAGGCATATTTTATGCGCAGCAAGATAAGCGCAATTCTATCCGATAATATTTTAAAACGTCGGTAAAGGAATGCGCGGAGGCGGCGACTTAAACAGCAGCGTCTTTCCTTCGGTCAAAGAAGAAAAGGGTCTCGCGACTGAAAGCTATGTACTATCGTTTTCAATACCAAGATGACCAAATGACGACGATGACCAACCGTAAATAATTTCAGACCAATGAGTACATCTCGATCGGATTCTGAATATCGGAAACCTGATGACACCGATGACCGGACAATTAAACATGACTGCTTTTTTTTTTTTGGACCAATAATTATCGAGTATCCAACTACTTTAGGATCGACGATCGGAATTTCTATTTTATAGACCATCTGCAACTTCGTTCATGAATTCATTTGTTCAAAATTTTGGATGACGCATGCACCTCCAGTTGCGCACAAAGATTTGCTGATCAAAGGCAAAGCAGATATATTTTAACGATTTTTCTTGATACACGTATACGGAAATAATCTCAGATATTAAAAGGCGATTTATCTCAGGAAACATTTGAGCGAACACGAGCTTGTGCACATAGCCAATGCGCGGAAACCCTACAATATCATACAAATAAGTACAGCGGGCGACTCCTCCGCGGATGAGTCGCCCTTCAGCTCTGCGCCACTCCAGCGCGCGCCTCATCCGCGGATGAGTCGCCCTCGTTCAGCTCTCGGCCACTCCAGCGGGCGACTCAT
>LGRX02012082.1:0-30461 GCA_001247695.2 Cymbomonas tetramitiformis
GGTTGCATGCTGCGTATGCCTGGTTGCATGCCACAGATGCCTGGTTGCATGCTACAGATGGCCGGTTGCATGCCACGGAGGCCAGGTTGCATGCTACAGATGTCAGGTTGCATGCTACAGATGTCAGGTTGCATGCTACAGATGTCGGGTTGCATGCGACAGAGGCCAGGTTGCATGCGACAGAGGCCAGGTTGCATGCTACATACCGTGCTCTCTTTATTGATTTTACCCCATAACTAATTATAAATCGCGTCACTCGACGTCAAACGACAAATCCAATCAATAAATAAATTTGGCCACGTACACACGACACGACAACCAATAGTTTGGAAATTAATTAAAATCATCGGTTCTCGGCCATGCGACAACTGCAATCGACAAAACCAATTAAGAAATAACACTCGATGCTGAATGACGTACGTCAACCCACAAGCCGCAATTCCAACAAAAAAATAAAGTTAAGCGCTCGGGCCACGCCATGGACCCACCGTGTATCATATGCGCCACGAAGCGGAAGACGGGTCTGATTGCTGATGGTGAGGGGTGTGTCTGTACCAAAATTTCGAGGGGTACCATGTTCCTTGCGCACCGTGCCCTGGAACGCCAACCATAGAGTACGCTATCGGGCTTCGTGAAACGCGTGAAACCGAGTGACGTAAACCCGGACCCTGAAGTCAGACGCCCACCGGTCGTTCAGCGCACGGTTCCTGAGCGTTACCTTAGGTTTTATGAGGGGGTTCTCACCAAGCCCGCTGCAGAAGCTGTCGGTCGTCTTAAAAAGACAAGTTACGTAGCTCCGCACCGGAATTCGGCTTGTATATGTGCCGAAACTCAACCCTATTCGGCTTATAAGAGGGTGCCGTCATAATCATAGGGCGGACCAGCACTCATGCCATAAAGTGACAAACGACGCGCGGCGGCCTATAACAAACCACAAACATACTAATTAAATATATTGATGCGACCATAGTATATGTGACAAACAATAAAAGCAAACAGTCGAAATTAAATAAGATTTCTACGAAAACGAATCGCAACAAATAAACAAATAGTCCGGTAAATAAATAACAATTCCGCCGCGACTGTTTGTGACTGAAAATAATTTATTTCTAGGGGAGGGGGGGGATAAAATCAATAAAGAGAGCACGGTATGCCAGGTTGCATGCTACAGATGGCAGGTTGCATGCTACAGAGGCCAGGTTGTATGCTGCCGACGAGTGGTTGCATGATACGGATGCACACGGTTGCATCGCGTATGCTGGTTGCATCTGCTTTGCGGCCAATACTGGTTGCATACCACAGATGCATGGTTGCATGCTACAGATGCCCGGTTGCATGCTCTGAGATGTCAGGTTACGCCAATCTGGTCTTTGGTTGCATGCCACGGAGGCAGGTTGCATGCTACGGATGTAGGTTGCATGCTACAGAGGCCAGGTTGCATGCCACGGAGGCCGGGTTGCATGCTACAGGTGGGTTGCATGCTCCAGAGACGAGGTTGCATGCTACGGATGCCGGGTTGCATGCCACAGAGGCCAGGTTGCATGCCACAGGGGCCGGTTGCATGCTACGGTGCAGGTTGCATGCTACGCGTTGCATGCAGAGATGTCGGTTGCATGCGAGAGGCCAGGTTGCATGCGACAGAGGCCAGGTTGCATGCTACAGATGTCGGGTTGCATGCTACAGAGGCCAGGTTGCATGCGACAGAGGCCAGGTTGCATGCTACAGAGGCCAGGTTGCATGCTACAGAGGCCAGGTTGCATGCTACAGATGTCAGGTTGCATGCTACAGAGGCCAGGTTGCATGCTACAGATGTTTGGTTGCATGCTACAGAGGCCAGGTTGCATGCGACAAAGGCCAGGTTGCATGCTACATATGCCAGGCTGCATGCTGGTGACAGGTGGTTGCATGCTGCAAGGGCCTTGTTGCATGCCGGTCACAACTTTATGAAGAAAAAATTGATGACAAGGCAGATTTCAGGAGAAGATCTGCAATGACAATAATTATATTGAGGATCTGGTGGATTCCAGAAAAAGATCTGCAATGGCAATACACGAGTATCGTGATCCGCCTGATGATTGGTGGAGGAGTACCAGAATCAGGCATATATGTGCACGTGATTGGTCGATGGCAGATGTCAATACAAGAATCCTGCTAGTGATTGTTAGAGAGCAACATGTTGAAAGGGAAGCTTGGAAAAAGTGGACCTCAGTTAGTGTTGATCAAGAGAAATTAAGGACAAGTTGTACATGTTAGTGTTAGGCTGTATGCCAAGACTGAACATAAGGATATAGATGTTATAGGTTTGCGACCATACATTATATCGAAAAGTGACAGTATTGCTAGGCTGTGTAGCCAGTATATGTCATGCAAATAAACAGTGGAATATAAGGCTAGAAGCCTATGCGTGATACACCAAAAACAATAGAAAACATAAAAAGAAAAGAAAGAAGATAAAAGAAAGGAAAGAAAAATAAAGAGATAAATATGTATAAGTTATCAGGAGTGTGCCTGGTACAAGTGGAGAATAGTCCAATTTCCAGGAAACATATGAATTCAGACCTCAAATGCTGGTTGCAAAAAGCAGGGCTGTTCAATGGGGAAACATTCTTCAGCATTCGGACGGCGGGAGCAATTGAACTTTTCCTTGAAGGAGCCGACCTGCAACAGGTTATGGGACAGGCGTATTGGAAAACGGAGAGGATTGCTAGACATTATATGAAAGTGTGGCAAGTCTTGGGAATGTCATCCTCAAGGCAGATAGAGAAAGTCTCGACGAAAGAATACATGGAGCTGAATGCGGCACAATCATTCGTGCGGGTATTTGTATGAGTAATTTGATTATTAATTTCTGTTGGCTCGAGTTTGAGAGTTGGGGTGAAAAGGCGTCAAGAGGCGGGGGTTGTGAGTGTTGGCGGAGAGGCGACGCTGGAGTGGTGCCTTGTTGCTTCGCCTTACTTTCCGCTCTTTTTCTCGCCATTCCTATCCAACGGGAGCGGATCGGACAAGGTGACTGGGCGGTCATCCGATTTACGGGGAATCTGCAGGATCAACAGTATCACTATCACTGTTGATCGCCGACTTTCCTTCCGTCATTAGTGATGACCGTCATTCAGGAGACGGATCGTCTGATCTCACTCCCCGGATCGAGGAAATGAAGGATCACGAAGTGGCTGTTCGCCTCCACCTTCGAAGTCCAAGTGTCGCAGAGTGTCGCTCTTAAGTCGGAAATTGGTGAAAATACTTCACTTTTCCTACCTGCTGACGATTGCTGCGTCTTTCTTCTTCGTTTCCTAACGCAATTTTTCTTCCCTGCCCGCCCACCCTTAAAAATGGGTTCTCCAACTCAGGCTCCGATCTGACGCTGGAGTGCTGCCTTGCTGCTTCGCCTTACTTTCCGCTCTTTTTCTCGCCATTCCTACCCAACGGGAGCGGATCGGACAAGGTGACTGGGCGGTCATCCGATTTACGGGGAATCCGCAGGATCAACAGTATCACTGTGCACCCTACCCTTAATACGTTTTAAGAAAGCATGAGAATTCTTATCTGAAATTAAGAGCAGCAGTCAATTCTCTTAATTTTCCTTTGTCAAGTGCCAAATATCGCTTTCATTGCTCTGTGCCCAAATCACACGTCTAAATATCTGGGACATGTGTACATGAGACTCTGAAGAATACCGCTCATGCTGTAGCGGTACATATCTAAGCATGTAGGAATTGCATCCAAAGCGCAAACCTTGATACTGTTGTTCTGACTAGCTATTTTGTGCACTAGTATGCATATTTTGACTGGCAGGAAACACGCCTCAGATAGGCGAAGGTAATGAAGGTGATTATTCAGCGGGGTCCGCTTTCCTACTTCTGTTCCACGACAAAGCTTTCAGCCTACTAAAGCTTTCTCCATCTTCTCGCCCAATCTTTGGCTTAAGTGCCACCTCTGGCATAGATCCGTTTCACTTCCCCACATCCGTGTTATTCGGTAACGATGGCGGACAAGAAGCGTGCAATCTTGATTCAGGATGAATTGGAGAGGAGGTATGCGTCGTGCACTCCGCTGGAACGCCCCAACAAAAATTCTTTCAGGATTTTCGTATTTACTGGGCGTCATGCTTTCTTTGGACCTTGTTTCACGCAGCTCCAGCCTTCCGTAGCTTCACTCTGTGCTTAACAGATACCTGCTTTGCGCCGCTTGCGAAAATTCAAAGGACCATGCGCAGAATATCAACTATAGGCAAACGCAGCCTCCTTGCGCACCCGCGAGCACACTCGTCTTTGCGAGTTCACCCACATCGGAGGGGTTGTCTCTCGCGCGGTTGACTTGCTTGATTCGCGACCCTCTGCCAGGTTGACCGCGTTCGTCCCTGTGGAAGATCAAGAGGGCTTCGACAGAGAGCTGAGTTTTCTTTGTGATCGTCAAGAGGAGATCTTCGGGGACGCTGCCAAAAGTATCTGGGTAAGACGGCGACTTTATATGATTCAGCAGTCGAGTCAACTTTGTCTGCACACTGGCATCTACGCAAGCTCTCCCGGTTGACTAGTCACTGGAAAAGCGTGAAAATCTCTAATGTGACACGTAATTCGACGCACTGACTGGAAGAATATTCGAGGTAGTAGTCGCCGAAGGGACGAAGGGATGTGCACGCGGGAGAAACGGTGGATTCTGGAGAGAGGGGCATAATGCAGTTGGCCCTGCTGATGGGGATTAGGCAAGGGCCGCAGGAGGCAGTTCAATGCTAGCACGCCGTCTGCGCTACTCCACCTCATTGCTTGCTTACTGTGTCGTGGTTTTAGCGCATATTTCGCCCGCTATGCCGAAGCTTAGCGCTCCGTGCGGTCATTTGTCGCCTGGAGCTTCGCACGAACAAGCACGGTTTTGCTTGAATATTTCCTTCTTGGTTATTACGTGAGAAGGAAACCCTACTGGCAGCTCTAAGCTGCCTGCGCCACGCTTTCATGGGAGAGATTCGTTGATCTGGCTGCAGGAATCTCGCACATCATTTCCCCCGCCAAACTTCGCCAAGAGTGCTAAAGCGACGGTGAAGGACGTCACGACGTGCGCCCCTGCTCCACGTTGCTCTGCCGCCTGCCCTGCAACGCCGTCTTCGTCCTCGAAATAGCACAGCGTTGCTCGGCCTTGCTTGCTCCCTCGTCTTGCGCGATCCCCTCCCTCTCAACGACCCTGGCCCAAACCTTCAACTCATCCATCTTCCAACACGATTAGATGGGGTGCTCCGGTGTGTCGGTTTGCGCTCAGAGAGCGTATTCAACGGCAGAGACAGATGCTTTACCTGAAGGAGTCAGCCCTGAGCAAGTCAGCTGCGAAGCACATTCAACAAGTAAGCTTCGCATGGAACTGCTGCGTCACATCTCCTTCCGCTGGCCCCTCGCCATTGCCAAAACTCGGCGTTGACTATTCGCTGTCAGAAGTGGCGAGCTGAGATTCTCCTATTTCTGGGCCAGATGGAGGCTGGAATTTCCCCTACAGAACCCGCGGACGTGACGAGAATGCTGCGGGAACACTTTGCGGACCAAATCGAAACGATGCACATCGCCCGCACCCAGTACATGCGCTTTCTCACCCGACACGGTAAGCTGAAGTAAAACTCTCAACGCTTCCGGCCCGGTGTCTTCAGACGTCTAACACGAGTCGAGGTCTTTTATGTAAACTACATGTCACTCCAACGATATATATATATATTGCTCCTTCTCGCAGAACTCTGCTTGTGGCAAGGGAAATTTCGACCATCACACATATCTGTATGCTTCAAGAAAGTACCGCGAGAGCTGTCGTCTGATCACACATGTCTCAAGGCAGTGGGATCGTACTGCGAGAAAGTTTCGGGAGGGAGAAGGGAGAAGTTGGTTGTGGACTTCAGGGGTTGATGCGATCGGATGGGGAGTGTTGAGGGCTGCCGGGGCAGGCGGTTCGCAGTCGCTACAGTCCCCCAAGTTGCGGCAACAGCTGTTGTACTTCGAGTTTTGCATTGCTGACCTAACTGCGAGACAGACGCGGCTCGGGGGACGCGAGCTTAAAAGCAAGATTGTCCGGCCGGACCAGTACGGCTGGACCAAGCTGTCACGTACGTATCACTGCCTGCACCTCTTCCTGCGGGAAAACCCTAAAATCTGTCCCTCACCGTATGTTAGGGTAGTGCCGCAAACCTCGCCTGGAAGATGCCCGATAAAGTCACTTGGTAGGGGCTGTGGTGGTGGTCACGTAATAGTTCGCAGAGTGTGGGCTGCGTCGTGCAGGTGGCTCGTGGCAGGTGATGGAGGGGGACATGCGGGCGCTAGCGCGCGCACGCATCATCGAACACGTTGTCGAGAAGGATGTGCGGTGCGTAACAAGCCCTGTCTGTGTCCGCACTCGGATGCAAATCTTCATGAGGCTGCTGATATGGTGCTGGATTCGACGTCTACTTTGACAGGGAGCAAGATAGGGGTTAGGCTGGAGGTGAATTCCCCTTGTCTGGCAATTCACGAACTCATACTGGGCATGGTGGTGCGGGTTACTTCTGCCACCTCCACGCATGGACCACATTGAACGGTGCCAAGTTGGGGACGCTGGCGGGCTGGGCCCGTGTCGTTCAGCGGACTGCAGTGACTTCTTGTGCCGCCTTTGTGATTTGTCGAGCTGCGGTTGCTGGGACAGGGCATTCTATATGCGGGTCATGTGGCTGCCCTACAGTCACAGCCAGCACCTGTACCGGCGCTTCTTTGAGGTACTTCGAGAGTCCGAGGTCATCGCCCCTTTGATCCCTGGTAAGCTCCTCTTCTGTGAACTCCTTCCTACTGTGTCTTCGAGATGTTGCACACACCCAAAGTCGTCGCCATCACGCTGCTTGGGTTGGGGTGCCTCTCATCCCTTGCCCCAGCAGAGACGAAGTCTGTTGTGGGACTTGGTTTTTCTCGTGAAGGGCTCCTTGTGTGACTCGTGGATGGGCTGGGCCGCGGGCCACAGGCAACGTGCCCTCTCCAGAAGCTGTTGAACACCGCTTCAATCAGCCTCCGGTGTGTGGCCCCTCCTCTACCCAGTCCGCGTGAAAATTTCAACCCCTCGGAGCGCGCCTCCCCTTCTCAATCCAGCCCCTACAATAGATTTCATCAAGCCCTCGGAAGCCCCGCTCCTTTCAACACAGCCCCTTCGTTTTGGTTCTCAGTGCCTGTCCTCCCTTCACCCAACCCGCTTGCAAGCTTCAATCCAGATCCTTCTCCGCCACCCCACTGCTTCCAGCGTCGTCCGAACGCTCGGCAAGCTCGCCAGATACTGTAGAGGGAGGCGCCGCCAACGGTTTTCAGGGGTGTGGTGGGGGACTGGATGCTGTTGGCTGCAGATGCTCTCGTCCTTCATTAGCGGGGTGGACTCGCAACTCGAAAATCTCAAAATTTTCTTTGGCATTGAGGCCTCGTACCGGGTGAGAAGCTGCCCGCGTGCTCTCCTATGTGCTGACAATTTTCTGGTGTGAAACCCTTGGACACAGAGCAACTGTGAATCATACAAAGCATTGCAGGCTTCGCCAAACGGCTGGAGGCCCGTGGCGAAACAAAGGGTGGTTGAACACTTTCACCATTTTTTAAAGGGATAAGTTTACATCGGGGGCCGACATTTCATTTTAATCCACATCGGGGGCCGACATCTCATTTTAATCCACATCGGGGGCAGACATCCCATTTTAATCCACATCGGGGGCCGACATTTGATTTTAATCCACATCGGGGGCTGACAAGCCTAAACGTTTCACATCGGGTGTAGACATCTCATTTTAATCCACATCGGGGGTTGACATTTCATAGCATGCGTAGACAGAAGACACACGCAACGATATAATGTAAATGAAACATAACTACGCAAATCCAACCGGTAGATATGTAACTCGTATTACGATGAGCATATCTACCGGTTGGATTTGCAAAATAATGTTTTTTGGTGCCGCGAACGACGAAAGACTGTCTTGTTTGGCGGAATAAAACAGTTTTTCACTGCTGGACGCTCAAAAACACATTATTTCGCAAATCCAACCAGCAGATATTTTCATCGCGATATGATTTACATATCTACCGGTTGGATTTGCATAGTTATGTTTCGTTTACATTATATCCTTACGTTGAATGTAATGCATACCCCCGATGTGGATTAAAATGAGATGTCTACACCCGATGTGGATTAAAATGAGATGTCTGCCCCCGATGTGGATTTGAATGAAATGTCGGCCCCCGATGTAAACTTATCCCTTTTTAAAATTATTGTCCTCCCCCCACGATCACTCGCAAAGCTGCATAATCATCGGTTGACCCCAGCACCCCTTCGGCCTAGCACCTTTTTGAGCACCCTTCGGTCAATGCTTGTTCTGAATATCCCTGAATGACTTGGCGTGGAGGTGGCGGATTGTTTGGTTTCCAGAGCAACCGGCTTGGTGTATTCGTAGAGCAGCTCCTGGCGCGTACATTCCCGACACAGCGGGCGCTGCGGCAGGTACGGCTCAATGTAAGCGCCCACGCTGAATCCGTGGAGAAGGTGGTGAGGGAGGAGGAGGAAGACACAAGCAATCTCAGCCCGGAATCCACCAAGGAGTCCTTTGTCGACGACGCGGAATCCGCAGCGCTGCTGGTGGACCTTCACGCAGCCGAGCTCGAGGCGCACCTTCTCTCAAAAGTCTCCGACACTCCGGTGGCATCCGCGGCGTTTCCGCTGGTGGTGGTGGACGATGTGCTGCGCTCAGAGAACTCTTTCGTGGACGAGGTGCCCGTCTTCCCACCAAACTGCCACTCGCATCAAATCAAAGCCGCCCACGGGATTGGCCTTTGCGGTGAGCCAGGCTGGACCTGCAGAGTCGGTGAATGACTTAATCACTTCGTGAGATGCCCAGGCAGATGAGCAGCTCTAGCAGAGCTGCGCGCCGACGGAGAGCGGTGAAGGTCAAACCCCCGGTGTCCATGCTGATGGGATGACTCCTGCATTTCCCCCAGGCATGTAGCTCCGCCCGAAAGGCAGGCGCCTCCACGACCTGACAATGTGCGGGGCGGACGGGGAGGCAGGATGACCTCAGGGAGGCGACCAAACGCATCAACGAGCTCGTACGCACGCACTGGGCGAGGGCCAAGCTGAGGGACAAAGAGCCTGAGAAGGAGGACTTCGTGATGTTCCCGCCTAAGTTAGCGTCCCCATCAGATGGCCCGAAGGAGAAGGAGGAGCCGGCTGGGCCGGAGGATGAAAATGGAGCGCCGGACCCGGATGCACCGAAAGTTCCCTCGCGCACGCTCTATGCGTTGTACGCACTGCGTCTCTTGCGCACCCGCGGCTTCAAGCTGCGGGTTCTGCATGCTCTTAACGCGATGACCTCCATGCGCTGCCGACTAATGGCAGACATGGTGGCAGAGGAGGCGCTGGAGGACCTCCCGGGGGTGGAGGGGTTTGCGGACCTGCTGGAGACCCTCGAGTCGCACCCACTGGTGGGGCTGCGGGTGCTTAACGGCGAGGGGCAGCATGTGCTGCATCGGAGCGCGATGCAGGCATTCCGCACCATCCAAGAGGACTGCCTGCGGCTGGCGTCGCACTGCCTCGAGGTGCTGCAGAAGCAGCTGCAGGAGCAGGGCCGAGACGAAGACATCCAGGTGCAGGACCCGTGAGGTGTCCGTAATGATGTGGCAGAGACAGGTCCATTCTCAGCAATCATATGAGGCTGCCGCAGAACACGCCTACCGCAGGTCCCAGGCCACTCGGCCGCAGGCCCTAGGCCACTCGGCCGCAGTCTCCAGGCCACTCGCCGCAGGCTCAAGGCCACTCGCCGCAGTCTCCAGGCCACTCGGCCGCAGGCTCCAGGCCACTCGGCCGCAGGCTCAAGGCCACTCGCCGCAGGCTCTAGGCCACTCGCCGAAGGCTCCAGGCCACTCGCCGCAGGCTCCAGGCCACTCGCCGCAGGCTCCAGCCCGCTCGGCCGCAGGCCACTCATCCGCAGGCTCCAGGCCACTCGGCCGCAGTCTCCAGGCCACTCGGCCGCAGGATCGTGGCCACTCGGCCGCAGGCTCCAGGCCACTCGGCCGCAGTCTCCAGGCCGCTCGGCCGCAGGCTCCAGGCCGCTCGGCCGCAGGCTCTAGGCCGCTCGGCCGCAGGCTCCAGGCCGCTCGGCCGCAGGCTCCAGGCCGCTCGGCCGCAGGCTCCAGGCCGCTCGGCCGCAGGCTCTAGGCCGCTCGGCCGCAGGCTCCAGGCCACTCGGCCGCAGGCTCCAGGCCGCTCGGCCGCAGTCTCCAGGCCACTCGGCCGCAAGCTCCTGGCCACTCGGCCGCAGGCTCCAGGCCACTCGGTCGCAGTCTCCAGGCCACTCGGCCGCAGGATCGTGGCCACTCGGCCGCAGGCTCCAGGCCACTCGGCCGCAGGCTCCAGGCCGCTCGGCCGCAGGCTCCAGGCCGCTCGGCCGCAGTCTCCAGGCCACTCGGCCGCAGGCTCCAGGCCGCTCGGCCGCAGTCTCCAGGCCACTCGGCCGCAAGCTCCTGGCCACTCGGCCGCAGGCTCCAGGCCACTCGGCCGCAGGCTCCAGGCCGCTCGGCCGCAGTCTCCAGGCCACTCGGCCGCAAGCTCCTGGCCACTCGGCCGCAGGCTCCAGGCCACTCGGTCGCAGTCTCCAGGCCACTCGGCCGCAGGATCGTGGCCACTCGGCCGCAGGCTCCAGGCCACTCGGCCGCAGGCTCCAGGCCGCTCGGCCGCAGGCTCCAGGCCGCTCGGCCGCAGGCTCCAGGCCACTCGGCCGCAGGCTCCAGGCCACTCGGCCGCAGGCTTCAGGCCGCTCAGCAGGCCGCTTGGCCGCAGGCTCCAGGCCGCTCGGCCGCAGTCTCCAGGCCACTCGGCCGCAAGCTCCTGGCCACTCGACCGCAGGCTCCAGGCCACTCGGTCGCAGTCTCCAGGCCACTCGGCCGCAGGCTTTAGGCCGTTCGGCCGCAGGCTCCAGGCCGCTCGGCCGCAGGCTCCAGGCCGCTCGGCCGCAGGCTCTTGGCCACTCGGCCGCAGGCTCCAGGCCGCTCGCCGCAGGCTCCAGGCCGCTCGGCCGCAGTCTCCAGGCCGCTTGGCCGCAGGCTCCAATCCGCTCGGCCGCAGGCTCCAGTTCGCTCGGCCGCAGGCTCCAGGCCGCTCGGCCGCAGGCTCCAGCCCACTCGGCCGCAGGCTCCAGCCCACTCGGCCGCAGGCTCCAGGCCACCCGGCCGTAGTCTCCAGGCCGCTCGGCCGCAGGCTTCAGGCCGCTCAGCAGGCCGCTTGGCCGCAGGCTCCAGGCCGCTTGGCCGCAGTCTCCAGGCCACTCGGCCGCAAGCTCCAGGCCACTCGTCCGCAGGCTCAAGGCCACTCGGCCGCAGGCTCCAGGCCGCTTGGCCGCAGTCTCCAGGCCACTCGGCCGCAAGCTCCAGGCCGCTCGGCCGCAGGCTCCTGGCCACTCGGCCGCAGGCTCCAAGCCACTCGGCCGCAGGCTCCAGGCCGCTCGGCCGTAGGCTCAAGCCCTCTCGGCCGCAAGCTCCAGGCCACTCGGCCGCAGGTTCCAGGCCACCCGCCGCAGGCTCCAGGCCACTCGGCCGCAGGCTCCAGGCCACTCGGCCGCAGGCTCCAGGCCACTCGGCCGCAGGCTCCAGGCCACTCGGCCGCAGGCTCCAGGCCGCTCGGCCGCAGGCTCCAGGCCGCTCGGCCGCAGGCTCCAGGCCGCTCGGCCGCAGGCTCCAGGCCGCTCGGCCGAAGGCTCCAGGCCACTCGGCCGCAGGCTCCAGGCCACCCGCCTTCACCAGGCCACTCGGCCGCAGGCTCCAGGCCGCTCGGCCGCAGGCTCCAGACCACTCGGCCGTAGTCTCCAGGCAGCTCGGCCGCGGGCTCGAGCCGCTGGCCGCAGGCTCCGAACTTCAGCTCGGCCGCAGGCTCCAGGCCGCTCGGCCGCAGGCTCCAGGCCGCTCGGCCGCAGGCTCCAGGCCGCTCGGCCGCAGGCTCCAGGCCACTCGGCCGCAGGCTCCAGGCCGCTCGGCCGCAGCCCGCTCGGCCGCCTTCACCAGGCCACTCGGCCGCAGGATCGTGGCCACTCGACCGCAGGCTCCAGGCCACTCGGCCGCAGGCTCCAGGCCACCCGGCCGCAGGCTCCAGGCCACCCGGCCGTAGTCTTCAGGCCGCTCGGCCGCGGACTTCAAAGCTCAGCTCCAGGCCACTCGGCCGCAGGCTCCAGGCCACTCGGCCGCAGGCTCCAGGCCACTCGGCCGTAGTCTCCTGGCCGCTCGGCCGCAGGCTTCAGGCCGCTCAGCAGGCCGCTTGGCCGCAGGCTCCAGGCCTCTCGGCCGCAGGCTCCAGGCCATGCGGCCGCAGTCTCCAGACCACTCGCCGCAGGCTCCACGCCACTCGGCCGCAGTCTCCAGGCCACTCGGCCCCAGGCTCCAGTCCGCTCGGCCGCAGGCTCTAGGCCGCTCGGCCGCAGGCTCCAGGCCGCTCGCCGCAGGCTCCAGGCCACTCGGCCGCAGGCTTCAGGCCGCTCAGCCGCAAACTCTAGGCCACCCATCGCAGGCTCCAGGCCACTCGGCTGCAGTCTCCAGGCCACTCGGCCGCAGGCTCCAGGCCATGCGGCCGCTGTCTCCAGGCCACTCGCCGCAGGCTCCACGCCACTCGGCCGCAGTCTCCAGGCCACTCGGCCGCAGGCTCCAGGCCGCTCAGCCGCATCCTCTAGGCCGCTCGGCCGCAGGCTCCAGGCCACTCGCCGCAGGCTTCAGGCTGCCCAGCAGGCCGCTTGGCCGCAGGCTCCAGGCCGCTCGGCCGCAGGCTCCAGGCCGTGCGGCCGCAGTCTCCAGACCACTCGCCGCAGGCTCACGCCACTCGGCCGCAGTCTCCAGGCCACTCGGCCGCAGGCTCCAGCCCGCTCGGCCGCAGGCTCTAGGCCGCTCGGCCGCAGGCTCCAGACCACTCGGCCGCAGGCTTCAGGCCTCTTGCCGCAGTCTCCATGCCACTCGCCGCTGGCGCCAGGCTCGGCAGCAGGCCGCTCAGCAGGCCGCAGGCTCCAGGCCACTCGGCCGCAGCCCGCTCGGCCGCCTTCACCAGGCCACTCGGCCGCAGGCTCCAGGCCACTCGGCCGCAGTCTCAGGCCACTCGACCCAAACTCCACCGCCGCAGGCTCCAGGCCACTCGGCCGAAGTCTCCAGGCCACTCGGCCGCAGGCTCCAGGCCGTGCGGCCGCAGTCTCCAGACCACTCGCCGCAGGCTCCAGGCCACTCGGCCGCAGGCTTCAGGCCGCTCGGCCGCAGTCTCCAGGCCGCTCAGCAGGACGCTTGGCCGCAGGCTCCAGGTCGCTCGGCCGCAGTCTCCAGGCCACTCGGCCGCAAGCTCCTGGCCATGAGGCCGCAGGCTCCAGGCCACTCGGCCGCAGGCTCCAGGCCATGCGGCCGCAGTCTCCAGACCACTCGCCGCAGGCTCCACGCCACTCAGCCGTAGTCTTTAGGCCACTCGGCCGCAGGCTCCTGGCCGCTCAGCCGCAGGCTCTAGGCCGCTCGGCCGCAGGTTCCAGGCCACTCGCCGCAGGCTCCAGGCCACTCGGCCGCAGGCTTCAGGCCGCCCAGCAGGCCGCTTGGCCGCAGTCTCCAGGCCGCTCGGCCGCAGGCTCCAGGCCACTCGGCCACGAGCTCCTGGCCATGAGCCCGCAGGCTCCATGCCACTCGGCCGCAGTCTCCAGGCCACTCGGCCGCAGGCTCCAGGCCACTCGGCCGCAGTCTCCAGGCCACTCGGCCGCAGGCTCCAGGCCACTCGGCCGCAGGCTCCAGGCCATGCGGCCGCAGTCTCCAGACCACTCGCCGCAGGCTCCAGGCCACTCGGCCGCAGTCTCCAGGCCACTCGGCCCCAGGCTCCAGTCCGCTCGGCCGCAGGCTCTAGGCCGCTCGGCCGCAGGCTCCAGGCCACTCGCCGCAGGCTCCAGGCCACTCGGCCGCAGGCTTCAGGCCGCTCAGCAGGCCGCTTGGCCGCAGGCTCCAGGCCACTCGGCCGCAGTCTCCAGGCCACTCGGCCACAAGCTCCTGGCCATGAGGCCGCAGGCTCCAGGCCATGAGGCCGCAGTCTCCAGGCCACTCGGCCGCAGTCTCCAGGCCACTCGGCCGCAGGCTTCAGGCCACTCGGCCGCAAACTCCAGGCCACCCATCGCTGTCTCCAGGCCACTCGCCGCAGGCTCCACGCCACTCGGCCGCAGTCTCCAGGCCACTCGGCCGCAGGCTTCAGGCCACTCGGCCGCAAACTCCAGGCCACCCATCGCTGTCTCAGGCCACTCGCCGCAGGCTCCACGCCACTCGGCCGCAGGCTCCAGGCCACTCGGCCGCAGGCTCCAGGCCGCTCAGCCGCATCCTCTAGGCCGCTCGGCCGCAGGCTCCAGGCCACTCGGCCGCAGGCTCCAGGCCACTCGGCCGCAGGCTCCAGGCCATGCGGCCGCAGTCTCCAGACCACTCGCCGCAGGCTCCACGCCACTCGGCCGCAGTCTCCAGGCCATGCGGCCCCAGGCTCCAGTCCGCTCGGCCGCAGGCTCTAGGCCGCTCGGCCGCAGGCTCCAGGCCACTCGCCGCAGGCTCCAGGCCACTCGGCCGCAGGCTTCAGGCCGCTCAGCAGGCCGCTTGGCCGCAAGCTCCTGGGCACTCGGCCGCAGGCTCCAGGCCACTCGGCCACAAGCTCCTGGCCATGAGGCCGCAGTCTCCAGGCCACTCGGCCGCAGGCTCCAGGCCACTCGGCCGCAGGCTCCAGGCCACTCGCCGCAGGCTCCAGGCCACTCGGCCGCAGGCTCCAGGCCACTCGGCCGCAGGCTCCAGGCCACTCGGCCGCAAACTCCAGGCCACCCATCGCTGTCTCCAGGCCACTCGCCGCAGGCTCCAGGCCACTCGCCGCAGGCTCCAGGCCACTCGGCCGCAGTCTCCAGGCCACTCGGCCGCAGGCTCCAGGCCGCTCAGCCGCATCCTCTAGGCCGCCCGGCCGCAGGCTCCAGGCCACTCGCCGCAGGCTCCACGCCACTCGGCCGCAGGCTTCAGGCTGCCCAGCAGGCCGCTTGGCCGCAGGCTTTAGGCCATGCGGCCGCAGTCTCCAGACCACTCGCCGCAGGCTCCAGGCCACTCGGCCGCAGTCTCCAGGCCACTCGGCCGCAGGCTCCAGCCCGCTCGGCCGCAGGCTCCAGGCCACTCGGCCGCAGGTTCCAGGCCGCTCAGCAGGCCGCTTGGCCGCAGGCTCCAGGACGCTCGGCCGCAGTCTCCACGCCACTCGGCCACAAGCTCCTGGCCATGAGGCCGCAGGCTCCAGGCCACTCGGCCGCAGGCTCCAGGCCACCCGGCCGTAGTCTCCTGGCCGCTCAGCCGCAGGCTTCAGGCCGCTCAGCAGGCCGCTTGGCCGCATGCTCCAGGCCGCTTGGCCGCAGTCTCCAGGCCACTCGGCCACAAGCTCCTGGCCATGAGGCCGCAGGCTCCAGGCCACTCGGCCGCAGGCTCCAGGCCACCCGGTCGTAGTCTCCTGGCCGCTCGGCCGCAGGCTCCAGGCCACTCGGCCGCAAGCTCCAGGCCACTCGGCCGCAGGCTCCAGGCCACTCGGCCGCTGGCTCCAGGCCGCTCGGCCGCAGTCTCCAGGCCACTCGGCCGCAGGCTCCAGGCCGCTCGGCCGCAGGCTCCATGCCGCTAGGCCGCAACCCGCTCGGCCGCCTTCACCAGGGCACTCGGCCGCAGTCTCCAGGCCACTCGGCCGCAGGCTCCAGGCCACTCGGCCGCAGTCTCCAGACCACTCGCTGCAGGCCTCACGCCACTCGGCCGCAGTCTCCAGGCCACTCGGCCGCAGGCTCCTGGCCACTCGCCGCAGGCTCCAGGCCACTCGGCTGCAGGCTTCAGGCCGCTCAGCTGGCCGCTCGGCCGCAGGCTTCAGGCCACTCGGCCGCAGTCTCCAGGCCACTCGGCCGCAGTCTCCTGGCCACTCGGCCGCAGTCTCCTGGCCATGCGGCCGCAGTCTCCAGGCCACTCGCCGCTGGCTCCAGGCCACTCGGCCGCAGTCTCCACACCACTCGCTGCAGGCTCCACGCCACTCGGCCGCAGTCTCCAGGCCACTTGGCCGCAGGCTCCAGGCCGCTCGGCTGAAGGCTCTAGGCCGCTCGGCCGCAGGCTCCAGGCCACTCGCCGCAGGCTCCAGGCCACTCGGCCGCAGGCTTCAGGCCGCTCAGCAGGACGCTTGGCCGCAGGCTCCAGGTCGCTCGGCCGCAGTCTCCAGGCCACTCGGCCGCAAGCTCCTGGCCATGAGGCCGCAGGCTCCAGGCCACACTTCCGCAGGCTCCAGGCCACTCGGCCGCAGGCTCCAGGCCACTCGGCCGCATGCTCCAGGCCACTCGGCCGCATGCTCCCGGCCGCTCGGCCGCAGGCTCCAGGCCACTCGGCCGCAGTCTCCAGGCCACTCCGCCGCAGTCTCCAAGCCATGCGGCCGCAGTTTCCAGGCCTCTCGCCGCAGGCTCCATCCCGCTCGGCCGCAGGCCGCTCATCCGAAGGCTCCAGGCCACTCATCCACAGGCTCCAGGCCACTCGGCCGCAGGCTCCAGGCCACTCGGCCGCAGGCTCCAGGCCTCTTGCCGCAGTCTCCATGCCACTCGCCGCTGGCGCCAGGCCGCTCGGCAGCAGGCCGCTCGGCCGCAGGCTCCAGGCCACTCGGCCGCAGCCCGCTCGGCCGCCTTCACCAGGCCACTCGGCCGCAGGCTCCAGGCCACTCGGCCGCTGTCTCCAGGCCACTCGGCCGCAGGCTCCAGGCCACTCGGCCGCAAACTCCAGTCCACCCATGTCGCAGGCTCAGGCCACTCGGCCGCAGTCTCGAGCCACTCGGCCGCAGGCTCCAGGCCGTGCGGCCGCAGTCTCCAGACCACTCGCCTGCAGAGTCTCCAGCCACTCGGCCGCAGGCCTGGAGAGCCGCTCGGCCGCAGTCTCCAGGCCGCTCAGCAGGACGCTTGGCGCCTTGGGCTCCAGATCAGTCAGGCCGCAGTCTCAGGCCACTCGGCCATCAAGCTCCTGACCATGAGGCCGCAAACCAAGGCCACTCGGCCACTTGGGCTCCAGGCCATGCGACGCAGTCCTCAGACCACTGCGCCGCAGGCTCAGGCCCGCTCGGCCGCAGTCTCAGGCCACTTTCGGCCGCAGGCTCAGGCCGTGCGGCCGCGGTCTCCCAGACCCGCACTACGCCGCAAGGCTCTGGGCCACTCGGCGCGGGCTTCCAGGCCGCTCGGCCGCAACGGTCTCCAGGCCGCAGGACGCTTGGCACTTGGGCTCCAGGTCGCTCGGCCGCAGTCTCAGGCCACTCGGCCGCAAGCTCCTGGCCATGAGGCCGCAGGCTCAGGCCACTCGGCACCCAGGCTCCAGGCCATGCGGCCGCAGTCTCCAGAACCACTCGCCGCAGGCTCCACGCCACTCGGCCGTAGTCTTTAGGCCACTCGGCCGCAGGCTCCTGGCCGCTCAGCCGCAGGCTCTAGGCCGCTCGGCCGCAGGTTCCAGGCCACTCGCCGCAGGCTCCACGCCACTCGGCCGTAGTCTTTAGGCCACTCGGCCGCAGGCTCCTGGCCGCTCAGCCGCAGGCTCTAGGCCGCTCGGCCGCAGGTTCCAGGCCACTCGCCGCAGGCTCCAGGCCACTCGGCCGCAGGCTTCAGGCCGCCCAGCAGGCCGCTTGGCCGCAGTCTCCAGGCCGCTCGGCCGCAGGCTCCAGGCCACTCGGCCACGAGCTCCTGGCCATGAGCCCGCAGGCTCCATGCCACTCGGCCGCAGTCTCCAGGCCACTCGGCCGCAGGCTCCAGGCCACTCGGCCGCAGTCTCCAGGCCACTCGGCCGCAGGCTCCAGGCCACTCGGCCGCAGGCTCCAGGCCATGCGGCCGCAGTCTCCAGACCACTCGCCGCAGGCTCCAGGCCACTCGGCCGCAGTACTCGGCCGCAGGCTCCGGGCCACTCGCCGCAGGCTCCAGGCCATGCGGCCGCAGTGTCCAGGCCATGCGGCCGCAGGCTCCAGGCCACTCGGCCGCAGGCTCCTGGCCACTTGGCTGCAGGCTCCAGGCCACTCGGCCGCAGGCTACAGGCCACTCGGCCGCAGGCTACAGGCCACTCGGCCGCAGGCTACAGGCCACTCGGCCGCAGGCTCCAGGCCACTCGGCCGCAGGCTCTAGGCCACTCGGCCGCAGGCTCCGGGCCACTCGGCCGCAGGCTCCAGGCCGCTCGGACGCAGCCCCCAGCAGGCTCCAATGCCGCTCGGCCCAGAGCCGAGGGAGGCGGCAGCAGGCTTAGGATACGCGGTGTGGTGTGCAGGCGGTGGACCGGCAGCGCGTGCTCGAGGATCTGCTGGAGGCAGAGATGCAGTTTCACCATGAGAAGTTAGCGCTCGTGCGCAAATACTTCGCTGTGTACAACCAGACCGCCACCCCAAAATCCCGCTACCGCCTTCGTCGTGTCATTGCAGAGTTGATTGTACGGCGGCCAGAGTTCAACATCAATGAGCCCTACTTTCTGGCCGGATATGCCACCTGCACGCTGCCGCTGACGCTGGAGGCGGACGTGGTGGATGGCATGCTGGACAAACTGAACAGCATGGAGTACAAGCAGCGCCAGGTGCGTGGTGAGAATCTGAAGAGCATATAGCAGCGCCGGGCGCTTGGTATCAGTGGTGCAGGCTGAGTGTATTGATGTAAGCAAGGCGGCGCCTCGAGGTGAAATGGCGGAGGGTCTTGCCCCGCTCTGTGGCAAAGCAACGAAACAGCCCGGGCAATGCGGTCTCTGGGGTGGGGCGAGTTGCAGGTGTGCTATTCCCCTCCGTCCAGCCTGGTGCAGGAGCTCCGAAAGGAAGGGACCAAGATCCCTGTGTTCCCCTCAGCAGAGGCCCCCATAATTGGGCTACCCCCACCGCTCATCGCCGCGGGCGGGTATCGGCCAAAGAGCCTAAAGCCGGATCACAAAAAGCTCACTTTCGATGCTGTGATAGACTCCGGGGCGGACTACCCCACCGAAATGAGCGAGCTGTATGGGCAGTGCGGGGTGGTGGCTGAGCTCCCGGAGTTGCTGAGCGACACGCTGCGCCTCGTGTGCGAGAAGCACGATATCGTGGCCCCGGGGCAGCGTGCCGCGATGCGCCGCTGTCTGCTGGAGGCTGTGCAGACTGAATGGGAATTCCACCATCAGGTTTCCCTGGCTGCTCCGGCGTAATTCTCCTGCTGTATCCGCATCACCCGCAGACCTTCTGCCCTTTCACGAGATTCAAATGCGCCAATGTCCTTGTGAGGGAGGCGTGCCCCGTATACCCACCACATTGATCTCATGGCGATCGGTGCCGATTCTTCCGGCACCACGGGCCATGGCGCGCGTCTCAACGGGATGCTGAGGGGGAGTGCCGGACGGTGGCGGAGCTACAGGAGGAGGACATGGCGAGCCGTATGGAAGATTCTCCAGTTGAGAAAGTATGCGGCCGGTTCATGTCGCGCAACCCCTTCTCGTACATTGACAACCCCATTGCGATTGACATCCTCTTCAACAACGCTGCCATGGGCGTCCAGAGCGGAGCAGGGCATGGGGTGCAGGGGAACCTCGGCAAGGCGGGCTCGAAGCAGGAGCGTGTACTCAATGCAGCCTCCTCGGTGCTGCACATGCTGCAGGTCCACCATGACATCGTGCAGGCCCTCGAGGAAACCCACCATCTCGAACGCGTCTACGTGGCGCAGGTGCCGATGCCTGTCACCAGGCCGTCCCAGCATGTCCTGCAAGCTGCCGGGGTTTAGTACAGTGCGGGGGGGGGTTGGCGTTTTGCTCGACGGGCTGGATAAAGCTCTACCCTGCTGAGTGACTCTGATTGCCTCTCCCAGCTATGTGCGTCCCAGTCGCATCTCGGGGCAAACAGTCTGCGGAGCTGCTGTGCGGTGTCTGAGGCGTATGCTATGCGCGGATGGCGGACCTCGTGACTTTCCAGGAAGTAACGTCACCCTTCGCTTCGCGGTGGTGGGTGTACTTATTGTCAGAGGGTTAGGGACGATAGGTCTGACGGTGTTTACACAATTTTTGCGCTGGGGTTATACAAAGCGATTTGATAGTAGGCTACCGATGCCTGATCATGCTCTTGGACGGTCCTTGAGGTCGGTCCCAGAACCCCCAGGGAACCCATGATGATTAGAGGGGTGATTAGAGGGTTACCGCCAGGGCTAAGTGGGAGGAGGGGGCATACAGGCACTGTCGTACGGCCGCAAGGTAATGTCTACGGAGCTCGCGCCTGTGGACTGGGATGGGAATAACCAGGGCAGTACGGTGCTGCGCGCGAGTGAGGTGGAGGTGCCCAGCATCCCACGTGACGAGGAGCCCACCACAGCACGGCATCGCTCCTCCCTCGCGGCCTGCCAGATCGACCCCATCTTTGCGGATGTGCACTTTGCGGCTCTTCGGAACGTGGACAGCGTCGTCACGAGTGAAGGCATGACGCAGCTAGAGCGCATCCTCCACGCTCAGTGGATGGAGGTGTGCTGACCCCTACAGCCCAACCTCGGACAGCTGACTTCTAAAGCCCAAAATCGGATGGCTGAGCCCTAAAGCGAAACATCGGACGGCCGTATGTGTTCATATCCTTGCTCCATTTTTAAAAACAATTGGTACCCTAGCTACTAGACGGCCTGTGGAATTGTAGATGGCTGCTCGAGGAACCCACGAAGGGGATCGAAGGCACCAGCACACACTGCTAAACAGACATTTGTTAAGTTCGGAGGTGTCATCTACCGGCATGTGGCGTCCATGATATTTCTCTTTTGCTCGAATCTTCATTTGCCAAAGGCAGGCACTGCAATACATTTCATTAAAATGATTTTGTAAAGTGTTTAAAATGCATTTTGTGCTTTTTACATGCTTTCTAAATTCATGTTTTTGATGAGATGTCCAGACTGTCTGTGCACGTCACCAAAAGGAAAGAGTCCTCTGGGTCGGGAGCGGTGGGAAGAGCAAAAGGAACAGAGCTGAACAGGCGTGTCGCTTCGTGGCTACTTGTACATCCTGTTTGTGTCACGGAGCTACATGTGTCATTCGGCTCTACTGCAGCAGGAGTCACGGATTCTGAAAGTCTGAAACCACAAAAATTCTGTTGCACTCCAATTTGAACATTTCTCTTTTGCTCGAATCCTCATTTGCCATGAAACCAAAGATGAAACTGTGAGGCACACACAAGAAATCTGATCTCTGTCACTGTGACCATGTTAACCAAGCGAAGTAGTAGTCCATGTCTGTGTCCCTCAGAGCTGTCGGGTCGATGTAGTGTTGCACTGCCGAAGAGAACTGTGACCAGCCTCCCAGGAAGCACACTTTCTCCATTGTAACACCCACAGCTCGAGCACACGTCGTGGCACCCTTCCGGGTGCTGTGTGCAGAAAAGTGACCTCCTTCAGGAGGTCTGCAGTCCAGCTCGCTGAGAGCTAGACCAATCCAGTCATTAGCCACGGAAGCCTTGAAGTTCTTCGGGTCCTCGGGTAGCAGCCAGTAGCTGTCAGGTTGAGTCTTCGCAGAAATGCTCCAAGCTGTGTCACGGTAGAACTCCCAGTGCTCGATCAGCTCCTTCAACAGAGCCACCCCCTTCCAGGGGATCGTAAGGCGTCGCTTCACTCGATGGTGTCGCCGACCCTTCTCCTTCAGCAGCACCACTGAGAACTCATCGTCGCCACAATGAACGTGCTGCCGTGACAACGAGGTCCCCGTGTCCGGTCTGCCGAAGGTCACGAAGGCCACCACCACGTAGGTCAAGGCTCGCAGTAGCTGCAGCTCCTCAGGCGATCTCGGATTGAACTTCAGCGCTGCTTCGTGCACCCTTCGTACGTGTGCTGCTGGCAGCCACGTCCGCTGGGTCTCGATGTTCTCCTCCTGCACGGCCAGCTCCGCCTGGATGGTAGCCATCCCCTTCCCAGCTCGGGTCACAGAGCGCCCCTTCGCCGGTCCAGGGTGACCAAGGTCCTCGTGGTAGTTGTTGATGGCGGACAGGTACGGCTGTAATGATGCCGACTGGATGTTCCCGTCCTCCAACAGAGAGGCGATGTACAGCAACACAGTCGCCTCCGACGCTGGCAGCCACGGCCGTTGGTCACGCTCACAAAATAAAATGAATCGCCGTGCCTTCGGTCCGTAGTTGTCCTTCGTCGTGTCCAGCAGTGCCTTTCTCTGCATCGACACCGCCAGTTCGGTGAGCCGGGAAGGTCCCAACTCACTCCTCCACCGCTCACAAAGTGAGCGCGTGAGGAAATTTTGTACAGCACCACCGCGCTTGTACTCTTCGTAGTTGCCTCCGCTGCTCCGCTCGGTGTTCTCGCCGTCCGCGTCTGTAGTCTCGTCCGTGCTGTTGATGATTTTGAAGTTCTCTTTGGACAAGTCTAGCGTCTCCTCGTCGCCGTCGTCGTACAGCACGTGCGCCTTTCCGTCCTCGTTGAACTCCTTCACCACACCCGGGTAGAAGCAGTCATCGTCCTCCCAGAACACCTCGATTTTTGTACCCACGGTCACCTTGCTTGCTGTCGTACTCGTAGCAGAGCTTCTTCGTACTTCAGCAGCGTAGTAACTCACG
The DNA here is from genome assembly GCA_001247695.2 of Cymbomonas tetramitiformis. NCBI lineage: Eukaryota > Viridiplantae > Chlorophyta > Pyramimonadophyceae > Pyramimonadales > Pyramimonadaceae > Cymbomonas > Cymbomonas tetramitiformis. The sequence continues at coordinate 22,540 of LGRX02012082.1, forward strand.
GGCGCGCCTCGATGAAGAACATCACAGCGTCCCATTTTGAGGGCCCGAGCAGCTCGGACCCTCCCAGCCTGCTCGGAGTGAACAGGTCCCTGCGCCGTGGCATGATCACCACCTCGGTGGCCAGGGCTTCCAGCTCCCTGAACCAGGACTGTCCCGGCCAGTACGGAGCCACCACCGTAGCAGCGGCCCCCTCCTCCCGCAGCTTGTGCGCCACCTCGTCCAGCAGCGCCCACGGGGGGTTCACCCAATTGTTCTCCCCCCGCCAGTCGTACGTCAGAGAGTCCACACCTTCGCACTTCGGGTCTTTCCACGCAGCGTAGTACCGAGGAAGCTGCGCGGAGATCTCGGAAGCGAACCGGTCGACTGTGTAGGGCCCCCACTGCTTGTTGGCCCACACGAACCAGTCTCGATTCAGCCTCCAGTCGTCCAAGTCCTCGCAACGCGAAAGGTTGTCGGCCCACACGTTGGCCTCGCTGCGGATGTACCGAGCCTGCAACTCGATGTCGTGCAGATCCAGTAGCAGCCAGAGTCTCCTCATTCTCCTCATCAGGTCCGGGTTTCTGGAGGTGAAGTGTGACAGCATCGCCACCACCGCCTGGTTGTCGCAGTAGAGTCGTACGACCTTGCCCTCCAGTTCTAGGTGCGTAATGTGCCAGCAGCGCATCTCGTCTGGCCAGAAATCTCGCGCGGGGAACTTCAGGTTCAGCACTCCTCCCCACGCCGTCATCGAAGAGTCCGTGTGCACCTTCGCTCTCGTCGGGGATCTCCAGATTTTGCGTCCGTTCCACCTGCTCATCACAGGCAGCCTGGACCACCATTCTAAGTCCCCCCGCGCTGAACGTGAGATTTTTACCTTCGCTCCCCAGCTGCGTTTCTCTGCCAGCACGAAGTAGAGCTCCCGTAGGTAGAGCCGCGCCGCTGGTACTGCCAAGTACACGGATTGGCAGAGTCCCGTGAAGGACGCCAGTCTCCTGGCAGGAATCCACCTCCGATTTCTCGCTGCATCGCACAGGATCTCCTTCGCCTTTGCGTGGATTTTGTGCACCCGTCGTTCTGTCACACGGAATTGTCCCAGCTTCAGGTCCACCTCCAGCCCGAGGTGCTCCACCACCTGCGTTGGCTCCCAGTGGCCCTTCTTCTCGTTCCGCCGTAGGCCAAGTCGATGAAGCACCAGTTGAACTTTTTCTCGACGCAGAAAGCCTTCTCGCTGAGAGTCGACCAGCACCAGAAAATCGTCCATGTACGGTAGCACTCGCATTCCGCTGTGACGGTTCGCGTCCCCGCCAGCACCACCGGTCCTGCGACGGACTGACCATCGCTGTCGTACTGCGGAACCGTCCCGCAGTCTCTTGATTTCTCTGCGATCCTCCGCCGCCTGTGGCGAACGCAAAGCCTCCACCATCACGCGTACGAACTTGCAGAAAACTCTCGGAGAGTCGCTCCATCCGAACGGCATCGCTGAACATTGAAGCAGGTCCCCTTGCAGGTCGAACTGCATGAACTTCTGGAAGTCCGGGTGGATTCCCAGCGCGTGAAAACCGTCCTGGAGGTCGAAGCTGAAGCACCAGTCGCCCGCTTTCGCCAGTCTCCTTAGTTTCTTCAGCGTCTCCATCTTCACACGATTTTTTACACACCACTGATTCAGCCATCGAAAGTCCACCACCAGTCTCCACTTGTTCGTACCCGGTTTTGGCACCAAAAAAGCGCGCGAAACGTGAGATCTTCTCGTCGCTCTCGTCCAGGCCCCGTTCTCTAGCAGCCTCTCCTTCTCCGCGTCCAGCCACACCTGCTGCTGCCGCGTCGCATCCCTCAGTGACACCCCGTGGTCGAACGGAGGTGGAGGCCCGCGCTTCCACCTCAACTTCACCCCGTGAGTAATCCATTGCATCACCTCGGAACTGGCGCCCGCCGCGCGCCATGCTCCCCTCCGCTGTCTCACCCGCTGCTGCAAGGTGAGTTTCCCCCGTCCAGCGCCCGGAGAGGGCTGTTGCGCTGGAGGGGGTGGCGGCACGCACATCACGCATCGGCCGCGGGCTTTCCGCCCCGGCCTTTGTTGCCGCCTTTGTCGGTAGGCTGCTTCGTACCGTCCTTCTCCTTGTTCTTACGCTCCTTCCAGCGATCACGGTCCCGTGGATCTTTCGGAACCCGCGTTTCCGCGTTCGCCGCGTTCTTGGACGCAATGTTCAGCACTGCTCTGCCGCGGTTCTTGTCGAAGTCGTTCAGCCATTGCTGCAACACCTCGTCCGCCACCACGCCGTCCGCTGCCTGGTAGACCCTGTCCTCCACGAACTGCAGCTTCGCGCGTAGAGCTTCTTGTCCTCCCCGCTGCGAAGAACCCGGCTCCTGCTCCAGCTGCCCGCGCAGTTCCAGCATCGTCCACCGGTTGCACAGTAAAGCGTAAACGCCGTGGACAGAGTTGGAAACCTCGTGTAAGTGTTTCACTAAGTCTCTCAGTGCCAATCCTGAGTCCTCATGTTCGTCCAACGTCTGGTTGCACGCGGTCACCACGTCGTGCAAGTAGGACAGCGCTGGAGCCAGCACCATGCACTCGTACTTCATGGAAGAGTTGGACTTCTTGGAGAGCGAGTCGTACGTCTTGTTGCCGTGTAGGTCGTACAACTGCGGCATCCTCGTTGCCAGTGTCGCCGGACGCGTTGGGAACGGGTTGACGGAGGCTGCTGGCACGTAGTCCAGCTTCTTCCTTCTCTCCAGGAGTTTCTCGGCGGACGTGGCTGCGGTTTCCGGGTCAGAAGTCCCAGACTTCGCTGCCACCTTCGCTTCCAGCTCAACGTTGATTTGTGCTAGACGTTGATGATCGGCACGCAGCAGTCGATGATCTTCTGCCTGCTGCCTCTGCATCTCAAGCAGCTCACTCTGCTGCTTTTGCATCGTCAGAATTTGTTGTAACAGCACGTCCTGAGTGGACGGTGCTGCCAGGGAAGGGGAAGCCTGCCCGATGTCTGGCTTCGCCGGGAGGGGAGGGAAATCCTCTGTGGTCTTGCCCTTCGAAGAACCAGCCATTCTCTCTCCCTCAGAGGAGTAACAGTGAAGTCAATCGTACTGTCGTAGTCGCTGTGAAGCCGTCGTTTGAAGTCGTAACGCCGTCCCCGCGACTTCACTGTCAGATCTCCTGTCGTCGTTCGATCGCCGTCGTACAACCAAGTGGTCTAGTCACTACCTACTCTACTGTTTTACCGGTGAAACAGGTGAAGAAAATTTACAAAATCGGATTTGCAGTGTGCCTCACAGAGCACCGTAGGTACCCGTGAAGTTCCTGTTTGCAAGAGCAAAAGGAACAGAGCTGAACAGGCGTGTCGCTTCGTGGCTACTTGTACATCCTGTTTGTGTCACGGAGCTACATGTGTCATTCGGCTCTACTGCAGCAGGAGTCACGGATTCTGAAAGTCTGAAACCACAAAAATTCTGTTGCACTCCAATTTGAACATATCTACGGCGTGGCTGGATCCCGCACAGAACGAGTTACGCGGACTTCATTGCCCACCTCTGCCGTTCCTCACATGAGGTGGTGGCCATGGTGAGCTAATGGCGTGGCAGAACTTCCATGATGCCACGGAGGTCCCTTTTTGTCCCGAGATAATGGGGGAGGGTTGCAGGCTCTCCTGCTCAGCACGGCGATCCGACACAACAGCATGGTGCTCGACTGCATCGCGCGCGTGCTGTGGCGAAAGCAGGCGTCGGTGTGCCTCAAGGTGCTGCGTGACCTGCGCCAGCAGCCGGGCGCGCACAACCGAGGAGACCCCTTCTTCATGACCCAGGCGGTGCCCAAAGGCGTAGGCCAGAAGCACGTGCCGGATGTGCCGCCGGCCACGGTGCTCATCACCAAGGTGAAGCTGGCGGATTACCTGTTCAAGGAGTCTCGCCTGCTGCACACGGAACTGCTGAGCCAGGTGGGGTGCCCGGGCATTGCAGCTTGTGGGGCGCACGCAGCGGTGGCCGAGCTGAGTGATGGAGTGGGGGAGGGGTGGGACGGGGCTTGCATGCGGGCAGCTGGACAGCTTTTGGGTCAGTGTTGTGGACATGAAGCTCGCGCCGCGACAGGGAGCCATGCAGGAGTTCACCAAGCTGAGCCTGCAGAACTTGAATTACCGCGGGAGGGAGCAGACCACGGGCCCGCAACTCAAGGCGCGCCTCCTCGACGAGTACATCTCCGAGCTCCGCGCGCAGATCATGCCGCTGGCGCTCCGGGTGCAGGTCAAACCCCTCCTTCACACGCCCAGCACCCTCACATCACTCTTTGCCCACTCTCTCCCCACCATCCCCCAAGCGCAGGGCTCCCCGAGGGTTGTCACTGGGCCTTGACTCTGCGGAGTGGACCGTGTTTTGCTCCCCAGCATTCCTGAAGCGCAGGGGAATGCATGGTATCCCTCTTCTCTCTCCCAGTGGCGCATCTGAATCGGACGGCGCAGGTTTGCTTCCAGGTGGCAGTGTTTGCTTTGTGCTCTGGCAGCCGTTGTGATAGGGGGGCACATGCTCCAGATGGTGCCCTCGCACGGAGTGCTCCCCCTAGCGGCTCGTGCTCATGTATCGTTGATTGGGAGGTGCCAGGTGGCAGAGTTATCGCTGAACATCCGCCGGCTTGTTGTGAGAGCCACTCGCCTGAGCTCACCTGATGGCCGGCCTGCAATCTTTGGCCCCTTCGACGAGAAGGTGAGTTGCTCCCATCCTTGTGCGAGCCCCATCATCTCCGGAGAACCCACAAGCTTGTGGTCAAGAGTCGCACGTGCGGCCGGGAAGCATTTTGCTCAAATTCTACGGTTGGCAAGCCTGGGTCCTGTGGAGAAATGGGGGGCGAGCCTGGGTCCTGTGGGGGAAGGTGGGCCCTGTGGGGGCAAGGTGGGGCCCTGTGGGGAAAGGGGGGCAAGGTGGGGCCCTGTGGGAAAGGGGGCAAGGTGGGGCCCTGTGGGGAAAGGGGGCAAGGTGGGGCCCTGTGGGGAAAGGGGGGCAAGGTGGGGCCCTGTGGGGAAAGCGGGCATGGGTTGAGGAAGTCGATGTGGGTAAGAGGTGCAGGCCGTGAGCTTGGCGCACAGCGAGGCGTGGAAGGGCCTGAAGACGGAGGAGGACAGCCGCGTCGCCCTCGGCATGCGCACCCCACCATGGACCCGCACCACGCAAGGCGTTGGGCGCCACACACAGTACACGCCAGTGCACGACCGCGGCGATGTTGCAGATATCTGGAGCCTCATGGGCCCCATGGAGGCCCTGCAGCTGCCCTGCAAAATCCAGCTCCTGACCTCCATCTTCGACATCCTGTGCACGCAGAGCAACTTCCTGACGCTGCGCGAGGCCGCCACGCTGCTGCATGTCCCTGTGGCAAAGGCACGCCAGGCCCTCCCTCCTTGGGACCTGGCGGGGAGGGCCGGCTGAGCCCTCCTGGACAGAGCTCAGAGCTGCGCGCAAGAGACGCGTCCAAAGCCCCAGCATCTCGCGCGGGCCTTCATTCCCTGCAGCATCTTGTTTGAAGCTGAATGGGCGCCAGCGGCATCAGGGGGCAGTCATCCGGTCAGATGAAGTGCTTGTGGTATGCCTGGGACTGCTGAAAGCGTGGGGGCAACGGGGACTCTGGCGGGTGCAGCTTCTGCAGCCGAGCGACTCCACGGAGGGCAACCCAATCTTGATGCAGGAGGCGGAGAAGCTCAAGGCCGAGCTCTCCCACCTGCCCAATAACACCAGGCCAGCTGCTGTGCAGCTCCACCTAACGGTATGCCCAAGGGCCGGTTGTCCATGGCGCAAAGAGCTCGCCGAGAATCGTGATCTACAGTCAACTGCGGCCGTGATGCCCTGCTGGCAGATCAATGACGCAGCACATCCTCAGATTGCCTTCTCACTTAATTAGGCATTACAGCATCTCGTCAGACAAGAGCAGAGCAGGGGCTACCCCTCCCGCCAACCATGGCGGTCCCGGCAAGACAAGAGCAGAGCATCCCCCCTTCCGGCGGTGCCGTGTCATCAGACAAGAGCAGAGCATCCCCCCTTCCGGCGGTGCCGTGTCATCAGACAAGAGCAGAGCATCCCCCTTCCGCGGTGCCGTAGGCATCCCCCCTTCCGGTGCCGTGTCATCCGCAGAGCATCCCCTTCCGGCGGTCGTGTCATCAGACAAGCAGAGCCACCCCCTTCCGGCGGTGCCGTGTCATCAGACAAGAGCAGAGCATCCCCCTTCCGAGCGGTGCCGTGTCATCAGACAAGAGCAGAGCATCCCCTTCTCGAGCGGTGCCGTGTCATCAGACAAGAGCAGAGCATCCCCCCTTCCGGCGGTGCCGTGTCATCAGACAAGAGCAGAGCATCCCCTTCCGGCGGTGCCGTGTCATCAGACAAGAGCAGAGCATCCCCCTTCCGGCGGTGCCGTGTCACAGAGCAGAGCATCCCCCTTCCGGCGGTGCCGTGTCATCAGACAAGAGCAGAGCATCCCCCCTTCCGGCGGTGCCGTGTCATCAGACAAGAGCAGAGCATCCCCCTTCCGGCGGTGCCGTGTCATCAGACAAAAGCAGAGCATCCCCCTTCCGGCGGTGCCGTGTCATCAGACAAGAGCAGAGCATCCCCCCTTCCGGCGGTGCCGTGTCATCAGACAAGAGCAGAGCATCCCCCCTTCCGGCGGTGCCGTGTCATCAGACAAGTGCAGAGCAGTTGGTGCCCCCCCCTTCTCCATGACATTGCTCCCCCTGTCAGTGCCGCTTGAGCACTCCGCATGGACCCGCCCAGGGATCGGGCTGACGTGTAGAGATTTGGGGGTGTGGATCCTCGGCAGGCGAAGCGGGAGATAGCGGTGCAGCGGATGCTTTTGATGCTTGAGCGCAGCCGCACGGCCATGGCGCTGGCCAAGCAGCATCGTCCGTGGATGCTGCTCCGTGCATCCATTCGCACACTGAAGGTGCCCCTCCATCGACCTCGACCACAGTGGGCGCTGCTCCCTGCTCCCCCTTTCCACCCTACACACCCACCGAGGCCCTGCGAGCCGCCGCTACTCCCAATCTCGAAGTTACTGCGAGGCCACTTCTAGGCCGCCCTGCTGGCACCGTGCGAAGGGGCTCAGAAGGGTTGGTCAAGGGTGCCCTGCTGCTTTCATTGAGGGTCTTCGGAGGAGGGTGGTTTGGGAAATATATGAGCGCTGTTGAGGGTAACATCGGGGCGCTGTCGAGGGGAACGGAGCACCGAGGTTGTTACTAGACCACACACGGCTGCGGGGGTGCTGAGGGGTAAGGAGTGGGTGCAGCTGACTTTGTTGACAGCACCTTACGGGGAGAGCATTGAGAAGGAGATTGGCGACGCGGCGGTGCACAACAGTTCCGTGGCAGGCGCGGAGGCGCTTATTGCCCCGATCGTGAGCTTTGCCCACAATCTGCCTCGCACAAACACAGGTCAGACCCCTCATCAACGTACGCCTCGGCGCAGCCCGCCGACAGCTGTGAGAACCAGGATCTGTTTTGAAATCGCCAAGAGATCGAGTGGGGCAGGGGCCGTCCCAAAGGCTGTGGCGCGAGCCTCGGCTGGGTGGGTGGGAGCTGGGTGGGGGAACAAGGAGCGATGCTGAGGGGAGGGGGCGGCGAGGGTAAGGGCTGCGGTAGTGAAGGTGGAGGGAGAGGGGACTCTGTACAGGAGTGTTGCCACCGCCGGCTGAGCTCCAGCTTCACATCCTCCATCAGGAGCACCGAACTCTCGTCGGTAACGAGGTGAGTACCGGGGCCGTGACACATTGCTGTGGCGAGGATATAATGTTGCGAGTTGTTGGGCTTTGTAAAGACATGGGTCGCCGCGGCAACCCGGTCCCCCGCTCCGCTGTAGATGGGCATTAGACATGGGTCGCCGCGGCCACCCGGTCCCCCGCTCCGCTGTAGATGGGCATTAGACATAGGTCGCCGCGGCCACCCGGTCCCCCGCTCCGCTGTAGATGACATTAGACATGGGTC
>LGRX02012083.1:0-24087 GCA_001247695.2 Cymbomonas tetramitiformis
GTTCATTAGCTAATGAACGCCTTCCGCCCCGGCACGGGCTAAAGGCGCGCGTTTCGAGGCGGAAAGCGTTCATTAGCTAATGAACGCCTTCCGCCCCGGTGCAGGCTCAGGGCGCGCGTTTCGAGGCCGAATGCGTTCATTAGCTAATGAACGCCTTCCGCCCCGGTCCAGGCTCAGGGCGCGCGTTTCGAGGCCGAAAGCGTTCATTAGCTAATGAACGCCTTCCGCCCCGGTCCAGGCTCAAAAGGGACGTACCGTAGCCTGTACAACAGGTATCTCGCCACCAATGCCGAGGTCATCAATCACTGGCGCTGGCCTCCTGCTTTGCCAGAGAGCAGCTGTAATCGACGCTTTCCACGCCACGTTTACATAGCTCGCTATATAGAATTCCTTGCTTTTTCCTTCTTGTTCTGCCCTACTTCTCAAACTTTGAAAAGCCGAAAGCCGATTCGTGTGCCTTGGAAGGCTCAGGGTTTCCTCAAAGTTTGCGCTGTCCAGTTCGATTACAGTAAGCTTGTTGTTCCTAAGAGCGACGAAATACGGAATTGGAGTCTGGTTTTCAATTATACTATACGCTACGCGTTTTTCATGAAGGAGGCTACCGTCGGCTACAGTCGGAGAGGTGTTTTGGGGAAAATTGTAAATCATTTCTTCAGCCTTCTCGTTCAGGTCATCTGAGTGAATTACTATTTGCAAGGTGTCTGCAGGATCGTCGGTTTCAAGCGTTCTAACAATGCTCCACTTGTTGCCAAGATAGAACTGGAAAATATGATTATCCCTCAGTGCTTGAAATGTTTCTGCTGTCGCCATACTGAAATGAGAGAAATTGGCTGTCAACTGTGAAAGGGGTGTGTGTGAAAGAACTTTAAAAAAGTGATATGTAACTTTAGCAAAATATTGTAAATCATTTCTGGCGGCTGAAAATGACATGTCAAATATCGATGACAATTTTTGTCAAAAATGACATTTGCTGTCGCTTCCTGATTCGGTCTGTTCAGATCAAGGATATGATTTGAAGATATCCTGGTGTCATTTGCGCTGAAATCGAGAATCGATCGATTCAGTAAGATAGAAATTCTCCGTTGACTCGCAAGTCCATATCATTTTCAGAACGTAAAAAACGGCTTCATAAGCTAATGACGGCTAATTTTGACGAAAATATGTTTTCTATTCCTTTTGATGAAGGTTGCGAGATTATCTGCAAACCGTGCCCGAGAATAGTTATTGCAAGGCACTGCATGAATCGGGTCATTATTCATGAATTTGAATTTGAATTCGACTATTTTATACTATTCAAATTCATGAATAGGGCCGTCATTGATTATTCAAATTCATGAATAGGGTCGGCATTGATTATTCAAATTCAACTCAATTTACTTAAGTATTTTAGGAAATCGGGTGGGCAAGCACTGTGTGGTTATCGGACGCACGAGACACACGCTTGGGGTACCGAATGGTGTTTCGCACGTTGGATGCATCGTAGGCTCAGATTCTTTTGATCTCACGGTTTTACACACGACGACACGAGCGTTGAACTATTACTAGCTCAACGAGTACTACAACTACAGCCACTCAGATAGACTATTACTAGTTCCAGCTATTACTCTACTTTAACGATTACTGCACCTTCGCTTGTAACAGCCACTCGACTTGCGAACGAACAGAAGTTGGCTCCAACTGTAAACGAAAATGCCTCAAAAAAGGAAGAAAAATGGGACAGCTCAACAGCCCATACAAGCTGAGCTGCTTCCCCTCCTCAAGAAGCCGCTTGAGCACATAGGAAAACAGATAGAGATTCCAGGTTCGTTTTGGAAACTCGCTCAGGGGCGCATGACAGAAGCGGAGAAAACTACACTGTTCAAATGTACGATCCGGGACTTCTCCTATTCACAGAAACTGGTGGGCGAAAGCACACCTGTAAGCGCCTTCCAGCTTCAAGAAATGGGCGAAACAGGCACGGGCAGCGTTGAGCACGGGGACTCTAGCGGCGAGATTTTTTGGCTCAAATACCCATACCCCTTCCTTGAGTATTTCTACAAAACATTTCCAGAGCTGAATCAAACTAATGCGACCGAGCCCCCGAAGGATTCTGTTAGTAGTTTGGCTGCCGCACAGGCTTCAACTCCTAGCGAACACACGCATCACAAGTTTCCTCATCTGAAAGTGCCTGCGCGCAACGCTCCACCTGTGTACCAATTTTTCTCTATCAAATCTGACACTCTTGTTGAGCTAGGCCCCAAGTCCGGCCAGTTTGCAGCCGAATTCGAGTGTCTTATCAACAAATCAGGAGAGGAGCAGTGTGTGTGAAGCGCATCATCCATCACCACCGTGAGAAGGCTGTGAGCACTAGCAACTTAATCGCTCATATTCGGGACGCTGCGAATAAAGGGTGCGAGGCACACAAGAGTGCGCTAGTGGATATCGAAAAACACAGTTCAAATTTCGTCGAGATCGATGGCGAACAAGTGTCAGTCTACAACTTTTCTCAAGCGTTCCCTCATCATGTTGATCTCTTATGGCTTCGTACTAAAGGCATGTCTTTCAACATGACACAAACAGAGGAATTTCGTGACTATGTTCGAGGCTATGATCCCAAAGCTGCTTTCCCACATCTGGTCACCTTGGCTCGCTTGGGCAATTGTGTATTCCTTCTCCAGAAGCAGGAACGACTTGACCGTACTGCTCGCCTCGCAGAGACGTTCCGCGGAAAGCCTTGCATCGGGATACAGTTAGATATGTGGACAGATACTGCCACTCACACCTGTTATGCAGCTGTGACACAAACAAGCTGCGAGGAGCCAAGCAATTGTCCCTCAAATGCTACTGCGGAGCTTTTTCTACGCAGCGAACTCCTTGACTTCGATGTTTTCCCTATGTCAGCGAAGACAGGAGAGAATGTTCGCAACTGGTTTAAGTGTGTGTTACAGAAGAACGGGATTCCTTATGAAATTGTGAGTGGTGTAACTCCTGATGGGGCGGCGGATGGCCAGTGTGCCCTGAGCTTGATTCCAAATATCAACGAGAAGGTAGACACGTGTGTGTTGCATCAACTTCAGCGCGGTGTGCTTTATTCTGTTGGACTGGCCGGTGTGACTAGCAAGAATGCTGACGCCAAATCTGTATTGAAAAAGCACAATCGTGTTGTGATGCTCTCCAATCAGTCACTCGCTTTGTCGAGGAACTCGAAGATTGACGGAGGAAGTGTGTGCCCCAGCAACTGCCTCAGCAACTGTCCCACCAACTCGATAATTCTCAGTAGTGACTATCGACCGCTGTCTCCTGTAAGCAACTCAATAATGATGAACCTTTTTTAATTGTTTCCTCAGTATTTGAACTATTTGCCTCAGTAGTTTTGTTGAATGCTATAAAAACACAACGAACGAACTAGTCATGTGTATGATGATGTGTTTTCCCGCAGTGCTATCCGAATGCCTCGCTAGTGTGCCGGCATGTGCTATTAAATCATATTTATCTTATTGTTCGAGTTTACGTCAAATTATTTGAATAATTTGAGTTGAATTTGAATAATAAGATTTCTTATTATTCAAATTCATGAATAGGGCCGTCATTGATTATTCAAATTCATCAATAGGGTCAGCATTGATTATTCAAATTCAACTCATCGGATTCATGCAGTGCCTTGAGTTATTGAAGATTCTATGGAAATAGGGGCTGACTTTTTCAATCATGAGCTAATTCCAAGCACAGCCCCGAGCGCAAATACGCAATTGGTCCTTTGGAACGCGCCTTTGACGTGTAGATCGGAAGTTAGCTCTAATTCTTCACGCGTTTCCGGGTCACGCGCTTTGCGCGAAATTGACTTACAAGAGATAAAAAGCAGACTTGATACAGAATTTTCAGAGACAAGTTTGGACTTGAGGAATGAAGACCCTCTTGTTTGTTTAAATGGTGAAGTAAACAAGCAGATTGTCGTGCGCAAACCGTACGAATCCGACATACGCAAGAAACAATATACAGGCGTAATTAGTATTAAGCAGCGACGTTTGCAGGCTGACAGTATATCAATGGCAGAAACCATTAAGTGCAATTGCAAGTCGCACTGCTGTCTATCTTTCTCATCCGCAGATATTCAGTCTTTTCGCGAAAATATTTTCAGCATGTCGCAAAAAGATAGAAAGGAATACTTCGTGAAGGACTTGCTAAAAAACAGCTTTCGATCTGAGGACAAGTTCGACTTCAAATACTTTTTGGCCAAGAAGCAGGTATGTTTATTTTTGAACTCGTTCATTAGCTAATGAACGGCCTCTGGCCAAAGCGCGACCCACACATAGACACTTTGGCTGCGGGAACCGTTCATTAGCTAATGAACGGCCTCTGGCCAAAGCGCGACCCACACATAGACACTTTGGCTGCGGGAACCGTTCATTAGCTAATGAACGGCCTCTGGCCAAAGCGCGACTCACACATAGACACTTTGGCTGCGGGTACCGTTCATTAGCTAATGAACGGCCTCTGGCCAAAGCGCGACTCACACATAGACACTTTGGCTGCGGGAACCGTTCATTAGCTAATGAACGGCCTCTGGCCAAAGCGCGACTCACACATAGACACTTTGGCTGCGGGAACCGTTCATTAGCTAATGAACGGCCTCTGGCCAAAGCGCGACCCACACATAGACACTTTGGCTGCGGGAACCGTTCATTAGCTAATGAACGGCCTCTGGCCAAAGCGCGACTCACACATAGACACTTTGGCTGCGGGAACTGTTCATTAGCTAATGAACGGCCTCTGGTCAAAGCGAAATTTTTCTTGGACCTTGTGATAGATTGTGTATCTAATCTTGTTCATCACAGGATTGTGGAATATTGTATCATAAATTTCTATCTAAATTTCATAAAGTACACATTCATGACGTTGGTCGAGTTGGTACGGCGCTAGGCTATGAACCTCGCACTCGTGGGTTCGATTCCCACTAAGGGTGTAGGTTGCGCAGATTTAAGGCGTGACGGAGAGTGCTGACGAGCACGCGACGGCCGTCCCGCCTGCAGACGTGCAGTGTTGGGGGTGTCTCCCAAGCGTCTTAGATCCAGCCAACCTATAAAAACCCTTATGCGTTTCCTTGGATAATTTGTTAATAATTTTTGAGTGACGGTGTCTTTTGTTTTGTAACAGGTGTGCTTTAAGTTCTACTATATGGCTTACGGCATCAGCTACGGGTATCTTCACGACTGTCGGACACGCGTGCTCGAGGGCCGACACACGTTTGTTCATGGATTGACGTACGAGGAGGACAACCGCAAGATTTCTCTGAAACGCGAGTCGGTCGTTGCATGGCTCAAGAAATACGCCGACGAATACGGACAACACCAACCTGACAAAGAACCGATTCATCTTTCGGATGGATTGACCATCGAAGAGCTGTGGGACGAGTACAACGAGGGCTTGCAAGAGAATGAGGAGAGGAAAAAATGCTCTCTCAGTTACTTCTACAAAATATTTGACGAAGATTGCAGGAAGTGGCTCAAGATTCCATCGACGAACCGATTTTCTCAGTGCGATGTTTGCGCGTCCTTCAAGTTATTGAAGGAAGGCTTAACCAAATCTCAAAAAGGTGAATATTCATGAATAGCTTTGTGATGTTTTTATATGCTTATGTAATTTGTTCACTGACCCGTATTTGTGTATCTTGCACAGCGCAATACAACGGGCCTCTCAACAAACATCATGCAATCGCACGAGCGGAGCGCCAGAAGTTCTACAAACATGGTCGTAAAGCGAATATGACCAAGAGCATTACCATGAACAAAACTTGGCATAAGTATGCCTCGGTGATCATCGATGGCATGACGCAGTGGACCACCCGACTGCCACACTTTCGACGTATCCCTAAACATCTGGACTCTAAGGACTTCCTTGACGTGCACAACATGGGGAGCATGATCGAGAACGTGGGCCGCTTCATGGATTTCAACTACGCCAACTTCAAGGACGATGCGAACTTCCTTGTCAACGTTTTGCACCGGGATATCCTCCGCATTCAAGAGCATCGACGCAACGGGGACGGGGAAAATTCATACCCGATGCCGGAAGTATTGTATGTACAGCTTGACAATGTGAGCACCAACAAGAGCAAGTTGATGTTGGCATACGCAGCTTGGCTGGTGCACACGGACGTCTTTCGCAAGGTGAAACTCAACTTTCTGTTGGTGGGACATACGCACGAGAACATTGACCAGATGCTTTCACGCTTCTCCGTGCGTCTACGACGCAAACAAGCTTGGACGCTCGACGAGATGATAGAGGTCGCACAAGAATGCTTTACGGATGGTGTAATATGCGAGCACACCGAGAAGATCTTCGACTTCAGCTCTTGGTTTGATGGTCACGTCTTCGATTGCCACAATATTTTGGCACAGCAGGCTTTCAAGTTCAAGAAGAACGAGCACGGCGAAGTGGGCATGCAGTACAAACAGTATTCCATTTCACCCAAATGGTTACCCGAGACTCCATTGCCAAAGCTTGTTTCTACACCCCCTGTCACGGGGCCTGGATACATCAAGCCGATTCCTTTTACCGAAGAAGGCATCGAAAAGCTTGAGCATACCTTACAGGCGTTGAAGGACATTTTGGGCACAAAGCTCACGGAGGTGCACGAAGGGTTTTGGCGCGAGGATGTCATCGAGAAACAGCGCCACCTAACTGCTGGTGGAGAATGTCAAGCGCCCGCGATACCCTTCCAGCATCCCGAGAAAATCGTCATCGAGCGCAATGCCACCTTGGTTCGACTGATAGAGGCGCCCGCGTTGGCGATAGAAGCTGCCGGGGCTGCCGCCGTCCCCGCTATACCGGTGCGCATCCAACGCCGAATTGATCGAGCGCCGATAGAAGTGTACAACGGTAAACGGAAACACCAAGGTCGAGCCCAAAAGCGAGCAGAGCAGTACGTGGACAACGCCCAGTGGGAGGTCACCTACGGCCAGATGACAGTCGGCAGCTTTGCAGTGGCTCTCGCGGTGGAATCTGAAAACGACAAGTTCGCGTTCCGCGTACAACTGAAGCGAAGCGAATGGTCGGATCCGTTGTACTTGGTGAAGGTGGAGGCGCGCTATCCGTCAACTCAACAGCTGCTATATCGCTATTTCCAACCCAAAAAGCACACCGACACCAAGAAGAAGCACCTCGGCAAGCAGCTTGCGAGTCACCCAGGAGCTTTCGCAGCGCCACCGGGGCACCGACCGTCTACCGAGACTTTCGATAAGAATGAAATAGTGCTGGCATGGAATGTGGATGCGAATGACCCCGAACGGAGTATACCGAACGAGCAATACGCGCAGATAGTCGTCGCTTTGCTTGCACAACAATCCAAACGCACGCGCAAGGACCTAGGTGACTTGAATGAATCGGATGATTCCGATGAAGACGAAGCTTTTGATAATTGCGTAGCGGTAGCGGTAGCACCTGAAGTGGACGCGTAAAGCAAGACGAAAAAAAAACATGTAAATAATATGTGTATAACGTGTATATAGATTCTGAGTCAAAAGTTCTTTGTGTTTTCACTCCTCCTAGATTTCGAAAAAGTGCATTTGACCTCAATTTTGTACCATAAAAACCATTAAATCTAATGCACAACCTGCACTTGGATGTTCTTGACTGTTAAAATGCGGCTTTTAAGCCTATCATGAGGTAAATAAGGCAATATCATTTTCACATGAGAATATCATTTTCACATGAGAATATCATTTTCATCGAATAGTGTGTTCGAGGTCTGCGACTTCGGAAGCATCCCGGCATCTCCAACAAGATCGCCAGGAAGCACGACAAGACTATTCATTGCGGAAACCAGGGCTGGCGCCTCCCTCTTGGGGGACAGCCGACGTCTTCCAACCTGCCGGAGGCGATCATGTCGGCCTATGCCGATCTGTCAAACTTTGGTTCGGGGCAGAGGCACGAGGGAGGCCATGCGAGGAACATCGAGGGGTCACTATGCTCCTACGTGGGGCTGGAGTCAGTATACGTGCTGCGCTGCATGGAGCACCCGAATGCCAAGCCGGTGCATTACATCTTCATGGAGGATCAGCGGTGTTTGTCTTGGCGCGCTCAGTTCATGAACGATTACCTCATGCGAGACGACCGGAAGTTCACGCAGTTGCAGTGGGGGACCAAGGTCACGGCCGCGCCGTGGGTGCTGCCGGCGCTGGAATCCCTTGAGGCACGTCGTCTCCCAACAGCTGCGCCGCCCGCCCTTCAGGCTCGAGTGGCCGAGAGGCCTGAGCACATGGACGAGATATGGACGAGGAATGTGTACGAGGTCCGCGACCCAGTGTCGAAACCGGTGTCGGATCATTTCCGTAGATGATCCGACACTGTCAATTTTCAAGCTGCACTGCAGCGATCCGTATAGTCGGATCCAGCCAGAGCACCTGATCCGATCCCGAACCGAATATCGGTTTTAGCGAAGAGCCTGCATTGACACCGGCGGGTTCTATACCGTTTGAAAAACGAGCTGCGCCGAACCCGACCCCGTCGTCGGTTTGCGCCAAGAGCCATGCACTGCCGCGATCCGTATAGTCGGATCCAGCCAGAGCACCTGATCCGATCCCGAACCGATTATCGGTTTTAGCGAAGAGCCTGCACTGACACCGGCGGGTTCTACATCGTTTAAAAATCAAGATGCGCCGAATTTGACGGTTCAATGGTATTTATCTGATTATTTTGCGTAACCCTTCTGGTATGAGCGTTGCAGGCGCCGCCCCTCAGTTTTTCGCTCACTAAACGTGAAAAATCCCGTGAGTTCGCTGCGAATTCAGTTCACGATTCAGCGCTTTGCCGAATAATAGTATGAGTAAATGGAATCAGAAAGTATTCACTCAACCGTCATTCGACACAAACCTGTTCATAAAGGAGTAGTACCCTGGAGATGAGCAGGTAGCTTTAAAAGTAGTGATAAACGTCCCTGGGCAGTGGTTTGAGAATGCTCCTCAAAGTGAGAAGAGAAAGGAGTTTCGAGCTGAAGCAGTTGAGTTCTGTAAGTTTAAACAATTTGGGACTGGGCAACGTTCTACGAAACAACCGGCCATTCGTTTCCAAGTTTGCGATGGTGCTTTGGAGGACCCCTCACACCCTGGATACCGTGGGATGCTGCATGCTGGAGGATAGGCTCAAAATCAGCCTATATGTTTGATAAACCCTATCTATATATATGTTTGGACTATATATACCCATTAGGTTGATGAATCTAGCGTAAGTTTTTTCTTAATCGGAGGATTTTCAAGACCTCTCCCATGGAAAATCTAGCGGGTGGTTTCTTACGGTGTTTCTTAACTTTTGGACAGAAAACTAGCGACTGGTTTCTTGTAGGTGCCATTTCTTATAGACCGCGACTTACTGTGGCCGCCCACGGGCTTGCGACAGCCCCCCACGGGCTTGCAACAGCCTCCCACGAGCCTCCCACGGGCCTGCGATGGCCTTCCACAGGCCTGCGACGGCCTTCCACGGGTCTGCGACGGCCTCCCACGGCGCCACACGCCTACGACAGCCTCCCGCGGGTCTGCGACAGTCTCTAACGGCGGGGCCTGCGACGGCCTCCCACGGGCCTCCGACAACCTCCCACGCACGGGTATGCGACGGCATCTCACGGGCCTGCGACAGCCTCCCATGGCGCATGGCACTGCCATCACACGCCTCCCATGGGCCTGCATCCGGGTTTTTCGAGTGTGCAGTTTTTTAACATATTTATTCGAATCGTGCCACTCCAGTATATGGGACACAACCCGATTCGGGTGCATTTTAGGAACATAATCCTCGCGACAAGTCATTTTTGAATCATTATACACGAGTGACGTCAGACTGTATAAATGACATGAAACGTGTTTTTCGTATCAGAATTCAGGAGTGACGTCATCCACGAGGTTTACGATATCAGTCGAGTATACTAAATTATCACTGGACGCGCTTTCCGGAACCGATCGGTGAGTATCGTGGCGTTCTTATATATTTTCACTTTTCGGATTCGACCGTATTGAAACGTGTGTAATATATAATTCATATTTTTGTGACTCGCGTTGCACATGAAGGAAATACGGTGAACGAGCTCGTGCTATAAATCGTCGTATCCAAGATTCGGCCGTTATCCTACGACAATAGTACAGCAGGCAGCAAATCGGTAAGTCTTGCGAATCATCGCGAATATATAACTAGTGTATAAATTCCGTGGCCCGATGCAATTTGAAATCGGCTGTAGTTCTTCTGTTGTCCGTCCAGTATCCTATAAATCAGCATATACAATATTCGGCCGTTATCATACTACAGTTATACGATGAGCTGCAAATGGATAAGTTATGCGGATCATCGTGGAAATATAAATATTACATAATTTCCGACCACCGATGCAATTTGGTATCTGCCGAAATTCGTCTATCGTCGTCCACTATTTGACAAATGACGAAAGTCGCATCGGGCAGCATCTTGGCTCGAAGAACCAAAGCGCCGTCCCGTGATTGGAGATCGAAATGATGCCCATCGGGCGCAATGCGCCGTTCATGCGGAAAACATTCGCTCAGTGACATTGACAGTCGAGTGAAGAAAAACATGCATCATCATCACCCGGTCTGTTCGTTGTGGTCATCGGTGAATTTGAATGCAGAATGCGCCGACGGAGGCAGAAATAAAATCGAATTCTATGCAGAGATAATTTCAAAAATTGCGGTCAAAGATGCAGCAGCAGCAGGAAATGATTTCGTTCACAGCGTTCTTAAACGCAGCTTCCTTGCGGAAATATATCAAGCGAATGAAATAAGGGCGCGAGGTAAGATTTTGTTCGTCGCTTGGAAACCCTCGCTAAAGGGAACTCAAATTGGCAACTGAGGGTTGCACTGCTTTCACAGCAAAACTCAGCGCGAAAGAGACAAGATGTTTCTATGTCACACACTTCAATTGGGTAATTTTACCGAAACTTGCGTTTTCCTTTTGGCCAAACTAAGTATTCTTCAACTCGCAGATTTTTCAGCGCGACGCTTTTCTACCGCAACCGTTTATCTGACGAAATTTCTGAGAACGTCACGTTACTCTCCGTGAAAAATTATGACATGTAGCTACTTCGTTTGATTCATAATCGAAGTATTCACGAAAATAGTCCATGGGGCCTGTATTTGTGGCACACTGTGCCACAGTAGGAGGCCTTCCATGGTAGGCCAAAATTCCGAACATCGCATATCAAAGCGCGAGGAAGGAATTCGTTCCAATGGATGGAATTGAGAAGGTATGAGTCGTCGATCGTTCTATTTTAGTGGCATTAGCTCAAATCTAAAGAGCGCCGAACCAAGTTCGGAGATCTCAGTTGGACCTGAGATGCCACACCTTTCATCACATTGCTGTGGCGCACTTCACGAAAATGAGGGTTAGAGCCCCTTACCTAGCAAGAGAGCGCTCCCTCGGGATCGTGAAGCTAATGAGCCCGGCATGTGAATTATCACATTGCTGTGGCGCACTTCACGATCAAGAAACCGAGGGCAAGAGCCCCTTGCCTGGCAAGAGAGCGCTCCCTCAGGATCGTGCAGCTAAAGAGCCAAGCATGTGAGCTAAAGAGGCAAGCTTGCCAAAAAGGCAAGCTTGCCATCCGAGCATCCGAACTCGCCATCCGAGCATACCCACTCGCCATCCGAGCATACCCACTCGCCATCCGAGCATACCCACTCGCCATCCGAGCATCCGAACTTGTCATTCGAGCATACCAACTAGTCATCCAAGCTTTAAACTTAGCATATACCACTTGCATATCACTCATACAATCATAACTTATCATAACTTATCTTAACACGAGCTTTTGTTAGCTCATACCTTACATACTCTTCTTTTTGTATTTTCTAACTTTTTACATACTTATCCTTTCGGGCTGAAATTTAGTGTGCTGAATAGGTTTTGCATAGACAAAAATTTCGGTATATAGTTTATTAGCACGATAGGCGTAATATATCGAAAACTATGACACTATCGGTTTGAGGCTACGCACGATCGGCGGAAACGATGCATTTCCCTAACTTGTTACATACTTATCCTTTCCACAGGCCAAAATTCAGTGTGTTGAGTAGGTATTTGATAGACGAAAAGGTTGATATAGTGTTGGTGGCGGTGGCTCCTCGGCCTCATCCTCTATGCCAATATTTCTCATCTCCGGAATGACTCTCCTCTCCGTGGCATTCGCGTGCCTCCGGAATATTTGGCATCTCGTGAATATTTCCCATCTCCACTATCACATTCGTGTGACTCCGGAATAGTTCTCTCCCGCCGGAAAAATTCTCATCTCCGAAATGACTCTCCTCTCCGTGAAATTCGCGTGACTCCGGAATATTTCTCATCTCGTCCAAAATATTTCCCATCTCCACTATCACTCATGGGAGTGCCAACTTTCTCCCCCCATAAGGGGGGAATGACAATGGTGCCCCCTATGTCACCCCTCGCCTGGTAGGATGTCACTTGCAGTGCCTGCCTGTTTGCTCCGCGAGTGTGTCACGGTCCTGCCAGCTTAAGTCCGACCATCTTTATTGTTATCATCTGACATTAGCCGAGAACCGAACCGCCGAAACCCTACAAGGCCGCATTTCATTTTTAGTGACAAGCATATATATCAATATTATTTGCTTTCACATCAATCACATTCACGTGACTCCGGAATATTTGGCAGATATATAGTGCTGAGGTAATATATATCTAACTGGAGAGATAACCCCTGAGTTAAGGGTTACGGAATCAGAACGATAAAGTGTGTCTTGATAAAAGAGGTATACACATAAATACTAACGGGTGTTTCCCGTCTACTGGTGACGGTCACCCAGCCTACTATAGGAAGTGACAGGTGACAGTCTTTACTGTCGGTGTGTCACATCCAGCACACCACCTAGGGTGGTGACCGGAGCTAGTAGTGAAACGAAGCAAACAAACTCCCTACTCAACTTCAGGAGGAAACTGTAGCACAACTGGGGCCTGTACTCTTGGTCAGGGCGGTCCCAGGTCACAGCAAGATTGTCAGATACTGCTGTTACTTTGCTAAAACCCTAAACACAGCTCAAATTCAGAGAGCTCCTCTGCACATCTAGCAAGCTACACAGCTAATCTCTAGGCAGGCACGGTGTGACCAATCTCAGCCACTTGAGGTCCTCGGAGCTGTTGGTCCGGCCCGGAGCAGCGTGATTGTGAAGCAGTCGTCGGCCTCCGGGGCCGGCGGTGAATCATTCGTAGAAGAAATTGACGAATTCTCGATCACGGGAGGTTGCACCACACCGGGGTGCTGCCAAGTGCTGCCCGTCGGTGGGGCCTCGTCATCCGAAGACGACGTCGGCGACAGCGGAGGATCGTCCACAAACAACTCGGCAGGCGGTGGCGGCCCGGGATGCCACGGCATCGGAGCCATATAGAGGCCCTGTCGTCTCTGCTCCCGCCGTTGGCGACGAGGCGGAATAGCACACGGCATGTCGTGATTCACGTCAGCTGGCGAAGCCTCCGCAGTCGGGACTGCCGAGTCAGTCCACGTAGCACCACCGACCGGTGGACCCGTGCATGTGCGCGCACCGGCACCACCGACACCGGCAACGGCGTGCGGTGCGGCGGTGGCACAAATTATAAAGAGTGCGCACACCAAGGAGGAAGTGAGGAGAGACCTCGCGAACCTCGGAATGCCGTTCCCGCAGCCGTACCGTGGCCGCGGCGGCGTCACCGAGGAATCCTCGTCGTCATCGTCGCTCGTGGCGTAAGTCGCGGGCTTGTAGTCGATCACGCGTTCCGGCCCCTCAACCGCGGAGAGCAAATTCATGCTCGGGGCCGGCTCATCGGGCGCCAACGCAATCCCTGTGCTCTCAATGAAGTCGGCAAACGTGCGGGTGACAGGAGGGCAGAAGGGGTTCGGCGGACCGGTCCATTCCTCCTCGGACTCAATCGACGCGGGCGGTGAGTGTGCGGGCGGCTCCGACACCACCGGCAAGTCGGCAGTGAAGGTGTTGACGTTGAATGTCGAATCCCCAGCCGCGCGCGCCAACTCGGAGAACTCGGTGACGGCGGACACGAGGGCCTCACCGTCCTCCTCGCAGAATGAGCACGCGGAGAGGTCGGCGAAGATGTCCGGCTTCCCGCCCGCGAGCATGCAAAGGGCGTCGAACTCTTCGGCGTCGTCGTGGTCGATGGCATGTTGAAATTTCGCGGCCAACACCGAGTTCTCGGCCTCCTCAGCGAAAGCGTAGGCCGAGAGCCCGGTCCGGCCTCCGTTCGGGCAGTCCCGATGCCAATGGCGCGCCTTGCCCTTCGCGCACACCTGATTTTGGCAGTACGGCACGGTCGCGCCGGTGTCGCGATGGAAGGCCACCTTCTTGGAGATGGACTGAGACCAATTGCCCCCTTTGGGGAGGGGCGAGGCCGCGAAACGAGTCTTGATGCGGCGGTCCGGCTTGTCCGCGCGAGGAGTAAACCCCCGCGGAGCCGGTCCGGACTCGGCGGTGTCGAGGAATGCGGCTAATTGACGCTTCAAGTCGAGGACCATCGTCCTCAAGTCCGCGAGCTCACCGGGTCCACCGGAGTCATCGGCGGCTCCCTCCATGAAATGCGTGCCGTGAGAGTAGCGGTGTGCGGACGCCGTGGCGGTGCCCGCCCGCACGTGCTCGGAGTAGCATTCACGCACCCATTGTTGAATCGTGAGGAGGTCGTGAGCGGCTCGTTGATCGTGGAGAAGCAACCGTGACACCACCGGCTGGTAGAAGACGGTGTCGAGGGACTTGATGAACAGCGCCTTCGCGTCCTCATCGTGGAGTGTCGCCCGCGTCCTCGCAGCCTTCAGAGCGGCGTTGAAGTCGCTGATCTTGTCATGCGGGTCCACGCCCGCAGAGACGCGGATGCCCAACATGTCCGCCTGGCCCTGAAAGGGGTCACCCGCTGGGATCATGCGGCGGGCAAACTCGACGAAGCACCCGCTTACCGTCGTTCGGGAACGTGGAGTGCGAGGAGTCCATCCAGTCCGCTGCCGGCGACGCGGGGTCAACCATGAGCTCGAGCGTGGAGAACAATAAGGCGTTGGCCTCCACGCGGATGGGAAGGGTAGCATCGTCCAGCAGGAAAAGGGGTGCGAAACCAATGTCCTCCGTGACAAACGCCGTCTGCAGCGCAGAGACCATCCTGGCGAAGATCGCAGACGCGTGGCCCTCAGCCGCCGAAAACCGCCCGTTCTTGTCCTCGAACAACTTTTGACGAACGGACTTGGAGACTTTCATGTCGAAGTGCTCCCGTTGAAGTGTACGCACCGAGGCAAGGAATGTAGCACCTGCTGAATTGGCAGCCGGCTGAGCTGCCGGCGGTGTGGCTGGAGTGTTGGCGTGTCTCGCAGCTGCCGAATCAAAAATCGTGGCTAGTGCGCGTCGGCGATTCGCCATGCTAGCGGTGGCTCGAGTAGAAGCTACCATACTGAGAAGGACTGAAGGGGCGGAGTGAGGCAATGAAACGTGAGATGCGCGGCAGTGTCGGGCGGCCAAGAAACGCGTGGGTCGCCGATACGGCAGCCGTGAGAGATCAAATAATTCCGGGAAGTCGTGTGGTAGCGGCGGCCGATACGCAACGGTGTGGGATCCAACCAGAAAGCGTAAACCAGTCCAACGTTAAGCCCCGTAAGAAAATTGTCTTCCAACCGGCGCGGCGTGCCGTAAATCAACCCATAAAACTTAGGCCATACCCGTGACTGCCGGCACTCTCACGCGCGGAGCGCCTCACTCCATCCCAGGCGTCCGAGCTTAGCCACTCATGGTGGCAATCTCGCAGTGGCTAAATAAAGCGCAAGTGGGGCCAAACCTGGCAGATATATAGTGCTGAGGTAATATATATCTAACTGGAGAGATAACCCCTGAGTTAAGGGTTACGGAATCAGAACGATAAAGTGCTGAAATCTGTATAGGCAGCCCTGACTGGGAGTCCCGGTCAGGCCCCTATGACAGATCCCTAGGACCAACACTGGACTGCTGACTGATCTGTAGGTTCGTACTGTGACACACGCGTGTCACAGGTAGGCTAGACTCCGAGACCGTCCGAGACCGTTCCGGGTATATCTAGCTTAGGGTTTATTTATCTTACACAGTTTATCCACACGAGTACGGGAGTTTCTGATATCTAGTGTACTTGGATATTCCGGTAGGTCGTGGCCCCATCCACGTTTTCATTCCACTTGCTATCTTGGCCATGATTGGCTAAGCAGCCGCTTGAAGAGGTGGTGCGCACTTGCGCGTTTGGGTGCGACTAGGATTTGGACATGATTTTACGGTAGACGTCTTTTGCGGCTGCGAGTCATGGGCACCGCGCGTTGCTATTGCTCGGTTGTGGCAATGTTCATTTACGTTGTTTTACCTGCCCTGATCCCGCTGGTTTACGTATTTTGGGCTGGTGCTCCGGACGCCTTCGACCACATCGACATTTGCAAGTGCCCCACGCTCTTTTCGCCGCTCCGCACGTTCTGCCGTTACGTCATCCCTCCATTTCCGCCACAACGCCCAAGCGTGCTACCGCGCATCATCTTTTCTCTGGCTTTCAGAAGAATGGCTACATCTACACGAGCTCGCAAACGCCTATTGAGGGACTCCGACTTGGACGCCTCTATACGGCTTTTGGATGCGGTTCGGGACACTCCGACCGCTAGCACTCCACCTGTGGTGCCCCCTGCTGTTTCCAGCAACTCCGACACCGCTGTCGCGTTGCGGAAACATCTTGTTGACCAGCACGCCGCTGTTGACGTGGTCTACAAGGGGAGGTTGCATCGGGCTTGGGCCAAGGGTATCCGCGAGGATATCCTTGGTTCCAAGAAACATCATTATCGTGGCACTGACGACACCGACCGTCTCTCCGAGTTGGTGGTGCAGCTTCGGACTGAGTTTGAGTCCGCTGGGCTGGACTTGACCCCCTTTGACCTCGACGACCCCACCTCGCTGGTTATCGAGAAGGTGAATGGGCTCCTCTATGACGTCTTGGCCCTCGTCGTGGAGCGGAACTCTGTGGCCGACACCTGGCTTCGGGGTACGGACTCTTCGGCTGACCGAGATGGACGTCGTGCCCTCATCGACATCATCAAGGGGAGCGTGCCGACAGTCCTTCGCGAGAGCCACCAGCAGGAGCATGCGGCGCTTCGTTATCCCGCAGGCGTTGACCCGCAGCCGATCTTGGCTCGTGAGCAACGTCTGGTGCGGGATAACCGCGCTCCTGACTGGCGGCCCACCGACGAGACCCGCAAGCTCTCGCTCTACAACCGCCTCGACCCGATCTTCTACGCGGCGGTGAAGGTGCGTTATCCGCTTGCGGGTGACCTTAGCGGCGTCACTCTCCGCTCGCTTCAGGCTCTCGTCGTGGCCATCTTCCAGGCATGGGCACAGTCGGACGAGGGGGCGGCAGTACGTGAGAAGCAGGTGCTGGGGATGGACGGTAAGCCCTCCGCTCTGGTCACGTCGTCGGAGTACACTGTACTCCTCGAGGAGATTGCGGCCTTGAAGGCCTTGGTGCGAGGTGGCCGTGCGGGCGGGGGACAGCAGCCGCAGCCGCAGCATCGGGGGAAGCAGCATCCGAGGGGGTTTCGCGTGGGTGCGGGCAACCCCCCCGCGGTCGGCTTCGACCGCGACAGCATGAAGGCCAAGCCGCTGTGCCACCGTTGCCGCAAGGCCGGTAAAGGTGAGGTGTATCACCCGTACCGCGACTGCCCGCTTGGCGGTCGCCAACACTCGCCAGCCACGGCCGCGGCTTTCTGCATTCCCATTGAGCAGGAGGACGCGGAGGGCCTGCACGCATTGGCGCTCGTGCAGGTCTTCCAAGACGCGGCGGACAGTGGACCGGAGGCGTTCTCGCATGCGGCGTTGGCGTATGGTCCGCCCGCGGTGCTCTCCACGGACGGCGTCGGTGGGATCGACGTGGCGGCCTACGGTTTCTCCGTGCCGCCTCCGCCTTCTGGCGGGACCGACGACGAGGACATCTTGCGGCGGCTTGATGCCCTCACCACTGAGGTTCAGGCCGCCCAAGAGAAGGTACATTACACTCACGCATCCTTTGTTCCTGGGAGTGCGGTTGAGGAGCATGCGTCGGCTCTGGTGTGTGGCCCTGCCGCTGCGGCGGGGATCACACCGGAGGGGCAGGTTCCGGCAGGTGGTGCGGCGGCATCGGCGTCCGCCGTGCCGGCCCCTGCTATGCCTGTTTCGCAGGTGAAGGATGTGCAGCCCGCGCCAACTCAATCGGCGCGGGTAACCACCACGGAGGCGACATGCGGTGAGTTCGGAGGCTTCGTGCAGACGGTGAATCACGCCGCCGTCCACCCGTCTGACCTGACAGGCTACGACACCGACGACTACGAGGATTACGCCGACGGTACTTTCGCGGTGAAGCCGCGGGCTCCGTCCGGTGCTATCGGATGCGGTGTGCCGCCTTTCGGCTTTGGCACGCCGGCGATCGGCGCTCTCGCGGTGCTCTCTCTGTTGTGCATTTCTTTTGCAGGTGTGTCTGCTTCGGCGTCCGCAGCTTCTGCTGTGTCGGCATGTGCACCGGCTACGGAGGTGCCTTCGCCTGGTGGTGATCTCGATTGGGAGGCTCCGTCATTTTTCTCTACGAATGATTTTCTTGATCCGGTGATGACGGCTCAGGGTCTCCTGTTGCCTGACGATGTGCCACAGCTTCAGCCGCCCGAGCCTCCTGACACCTTGAGCTTTTTAGCATTTCAGGATTTGGCTCAAGCGGATTTGGGTATTGACATGGCATTCTACTACGGCATGGCCTTACATGAGAGCGGTCCTCTTGATGCGGAGCACTACTACGGTGCTGGTTACTTTACTTCCTACTATGGGATGGACTTCCGTGAGGCCACCGCTGACTACTTTGATACTGTCGATTGACTTCTTGCTCACTCTGGAGGCACACCGACATGGTGGTGTGCAGGACTCCTGTGACTTCAAAGACTTCTTCAATCTGGTTTATGTTTTGCTTTGACTACTTTATAATCTTCAAACTGACTTGCTAGCACGGTTCCTTTCACTTGTTTAGCGGTGCCTTAATTGCCCGTATGCTTTTGCTCACGTGCTACCTAGAGGTTTCCAATTTGTGTATCAGAATGGCACAGTTGGATTAGCAGTTAGGCTTGTCACCTAGCTTCTGCCCTAACACTAACAGCCTTACATTTTCTGACTCTCCTAGCCAGTCACCACCCACAGTGCTGGGGTGGTGTGCTGAAATCTGTATAGGCAGCCCTGACTGGGAGTCCCGGTCAGGCCCCTATGACAGATCCCTAGGACCAACACTGGACTGCTGACTGATCTGTAGGTTCGTACTGTGACACACGCTGTGTCACAGGTAGGCTAGACTCCGAGACCGTCCGAGACCGTTCCGGGTATATCTAGCTTAGGGTTTATTTATCTTACACAGTTTATCCACACGAGTACGGGAGTTTCTGATATCTAGTGTACTTGGATATTCCGGTATAAAGTGTGTCTTGATAAAAGAGGTATACACATAAATACTAACGGGTGTTTCCCGTCTACTGGTGACGGTCACCCAGCCTACTATAGGAAGTGACAGGTGACAGTCTTTACTGTCGGTGTGTCACATCCAGCAATATTTGGCATCTCCTCCAAAATATTTCCCATCTCCACTATCACATTCGCGTGACTCCGGAATATTTCTCATCTCCGGAATTACTCTCCTCTCCGTGACATTCGCGTGACTCCCGAAGATTTGGCATCTCCTCCAAAATATTTCCCATCTCCACTATCACACGACGATTCGCGTG
The DNA here is from genome assembly GCA_001247695.2 of Cymbomonas tetramitiformis. Lineage (NCBI taxonomy): Eukaryota > Viridiplantae > Chlorophyta > Pyramimonadophyceae > Pyramimonadales > Pyramimonadaceae > Cymbomonas > Cymbomonas tetramitiformis. The sequence continues at coordinate 19,736 of LGRX02012083.1, forward strand.
ACGACTCGGAATATTTCCGCTAATCGTTTCCGGAATATTTTTGCAGTGCATTTTCTTTTCGGCAGAATTTGATGGTGTAACGAAATTATCTTACCCCACGAGTTTTAGTTTTGAGAAATCTCGAATTGGGTCAAATAAAATCGCTTGAGACTTCTAAAAATGTGTCGCGTTACGTGTACCCGCCGGGCCACCCTTGACCGGCGAAGTGTTTGCGGCCTCTATCCGCTCGATGGCGCGAACCATCAGCATAAATTGTCTTCATATTGCGCGGTGTGTAATGATGGTTTATAGTGGATTGTGGAAAGTGGGCGCTTTTAGGGCCTAAAACACAGTGCTCTTAACACTTAAGGCTGAGGGGCAGTGCTTTGCGGTTCAGATGGTCTTCATAGCGCTAGCGCCGCGCGGTATGACAGCGACATCGACATGAAAATGTGATGACATGACATGACATGACACGACATGACATAACTTGCCACGACGCGACGCGTGACACTTGTAGCTCCGCTCCGCTCCGCTCCGCTCCGTCGCGTCGCGTCGCTGACAGACTGACGGATGACGCGTTGACTCGCGCACCAGAATTCATGAGAAAGAGTTCGAATGCTCATAACAATTTTGGATTGCCGTTGAGTTAAAGGAGACTGTCGGCTGACGAACGTGCGCCCAGCAGCGGGTCTTGTCAGCCGTCAGTCTTCTTTTCGTTTTCGTGTTGCGTCCTTTTTCAGATACTTTTTGAAATTTTAGAACACGCTCATACGACTTGTGTATGTTACAGGTTGGTTTCGTTGGAACTCGCGAGAAAGTAGTTTGGGCGCGCGGCTCCAATTTTGAAGTTGGTAAGGCGGGTGCTCTTCTTTTTGCGGGTGCTTCTCCTTCCTTGGACAGAAATCTCTCGCATTTGCTAGTCCGATCACACTATCCTCGCTGTTTGTTTTCTGTGACTCACTGACTGATTCAGCGTTTCTTACGTGTGCAGGCTTAGACACGTCAGAGGTCTCCCCGCGGAAGCACTCATCGAACGTGGAACGACACAGGTGAGTTTTCTTTTTCCTTAAAAGTCCCCATGCTCATAGCGTTATGCCAGGTTTGCACAATTCCTTTTTCATCGTGATGTTTCGACATCACCACCTTCGGCGCAGTGCGCCGAAGGTGAATCTTGTGAAATATGACTATAGTGCAGTTGCCTTTTTCGCAGGTGCAAGTTTCACGTTTTCTGAGCAAAGGAGAGCCGAGATTCGGAGTTGCTTTAGCAAATTTAGGTTAGACGTGCCTGTGACCTTGTTTGTATATGTGATAGTAACAGTGATAGACTGTAATAGTGATATGACTGTAATAGAATCTGAAATATGTAAGATTTGTTTATCTTTTAATACCGTGTATCTTGCCTTTCAATATTTCCGAGCATTTGAATACTGTTTGGCGACGCGCTTCGATCATATCCGAGCATGTTTCGATCTTGCCGCGGAATTTCGGCATAACCTGTTGGGGCCACGCATCGAGACAGTAGCACTCAGCCGTGCAATATATCTACTGCTGAATGTTACTGTTTTGTCGAGACAGTAGCACTCAGTTGTAGATGCATCTGTCCGCATCCTTGTATATGGGAAGCACACGAGTGGTGCATATATAATATAAGTATATTACATATATGTGCGCGATGCCTAATACCCGTAGATATGTTGGACCTGCGTATATGCGGCATATCTTCGGAATATGTTAATTTTCGCAGGTATGTCGGATCCACAAATATGCAGCATACTTACACGATATGTGATATGCTGCATACTTACGGAACCTGGAGTGATAGTGCATATATTTGCGGAGGGTGCATATTTCTCGAAAATATGCGGAGGGTGCATATTTTATGAAAATATGCGGAGGGTGCATATTTCCCGTATACATACCGTTTGTATCTTGAATGTGGCAAATTTACATAAGCTATATTCTGTTGTAAATTTACATAACCCGGAGTGATAGTGCATATATTTACAGCATCTGTCTAAAACCCGAAAATCTACGTAGACTATGCGGGTCGAAAAAACCCGGATGTGTCACGCGCCTCTTACGGGCATGCATGCGATAGCCTCTAACGGGCTTGCGCCGACACTGGCAAGGCACGCCGAAGGCCTGCGCCGACACTGGCAAGGCACGCCGAAGGCCTGCACCGGCCTTGGCACCGCCTACAAGTGCGGGTCGAAGGCCTGCACCGACACTGTCAAGGCAGGCCGGAGGCCTGCACCGGCCTTGGCACCGCCTACAAGTGCGGGCCGAAGGCCTGCACCGACACTGTCAAGGTAGGCCGAAGGCCTGCACCGGCCTTGGCATCGCCTACAAGTGCGGGCCGAAGGCCGCTGCACCGACCCCGACACCGATTACAAGGCAACGATGCCGAGCTAACTTGGCAAGGTCGGACCGGATCCGATGTCGACACTGCCGCGACCCCCCTGCGTCTCAGCAGCGCCACCCTTCTGGCGGTGCGGCTGAACGTCGACAGGGCGCGAGCAGTGCTGCACGCGCATCTGCTCCTTCCACTGGGCGCCACGGAGCTTCATCCCATGTCGTTTCCGCGCCGAGAGCGTCCCGAATTCCGGCCGGTCTCACCTTGCAGTGCCCGCCTTCTCCAGCGCATTCAGTGTGCTCAGATGAGACGCAGGCGTTTGCGCACCACACACAACAGCGACGAGAGACGCAGCGGCAGCAACCGCATTTTCAACAGGGCTCCCCGGGTACAGCGGGCGGGCAGCCCTGACGCACGACCGACGTTGTGGCCGTGGGCTGCCGGCACAGGCAGTCCGCATGAGGCCATGTGTGCTGCGGGCGTTCACCTCGCTTGCAGGCAGTGCAGTGGTTTGGTGGTGGCTGGGGCGAAGTCCCATTCCTATGGTCGCCGTTTGGGCGATATTTGAAACAATGGCGTGGTACCTGTCATGGTGCCCTTTTCAGATCTGGTGGGGGCGCTGCGTGGCTTCGCTTTCACACCGGCTGCCGTTGTGTTGGTCGATTGCTCGACGTTACCCTCGTCGTGCAGGTTATGACATTTGGGTCCTATGGGCCCTCGCGTATGTCTGGTACGTTGGGCTCCTCATCGTGCGCACCACAGGCATCTATGCTGGCGTACACCGTGTTCGTACCGAAAGTTTGGTGGTGGTACCCCTCCGGGGGGTGGTCATTTCCTTGGCATTCTGGTCACAGTGTGCCGCAGCCCTCCTCCTCGTGATCCTCGCCTGGCTTTGGGTCTGCGCCGATGTTTACACTGGGGATAGGGCACGCCAGGCTTCTTATGTCGTGGACGTCCCTCTGGGCGCGCGTGACGTTCAAGGTGGCCAAGGTTGGACTGTTCCGTCCTTGCGCTGGTCCCAAGTTTTCTTGCTGGGCCGCGTGCGCCTGCCCGCTTTGCCGGCCAGGTTGAACAAGCCTCGCTTTGCGGCGCGCTGGGCACAGCTTCGGCGTAATCTCCAACTTCATCATCTCGCGCAGGTCGCTTACCTCGTGATCGTCCTTGCGCTGGTGGTCTCCACTGCTGCTGGTGGGAGTTCTCGCTTGGCGCTCGGGGGGTGGAGATTAGTGGCGTGCTTCTTCGCCTCGAACTCGCCGGTAGCCGCAGTGCGGTTCAACAGAATTTTGCGATTTTTTCTGCTTTTGTGCGGAATCCTGTGGGTTGCTGGCGAGTTGACGGAGGACATGCCTGCGCATGGCGTCATGTCACCCACGAGGAGTGCCTGGAGTGCGTCACCCTGCACTTCTTGGGAGGCTCAGCAATCGTCAAGGCAATGGGAGCCGGGTTGGCAGGCCAATGTCGCGGAGCAGGATGAGGTCTTGCCGTACACCGTGCTGGACGAGCTTCAACCTCTGGGTGACACGACTGTGACCAAGGACGAGGCAGCGTGGCTCGACACTGAGCTCAATGCCACGTTTGGAGGGCATCCTGACTTCAAGGAGGAGCACTGGGAAGAAATGCGAGCTGTCCTTCGTAGATGTAAGGGCACTTTCGCCAACAGCCCTCACGACCTGACAGGCTACAAGGGCAAGGCGGTGCACAACACGTTCTCTATCCCTTTTGTGGACGAGTCCAAGGCTGCTTACCAGAGACCCAGGAAGTACAGCCCGGGCGAACAAGAGATCATTGACATCCACTGCAAGGAATTGCTGGAGTATGGCTTCATAGAGCCTGCAGCCAAGCATTGCAGACATGCGAGCAACGTCGTCGTGGCTGGCAAGAAGGATCATGAGACTGGCATGTGGACCCAGACGCGCTTCTGCGTGGACCTCAGGGGCGTCAATCGACACTCCCTCAAGGACAACACTCTGCCACATCGACCAGAGGAGCTCTACCAGAAGGTGGCGAAGGCCAAGTT